>JAASFW010000231.1:0-28122 GCA_023334005.1 Globisporangium orthogonon | reverse complement strand
TCGTCTCGACCTCCACCGACACCACGCCGCTGTCGTACGCGTACTCGGTCGACGACGACTCCACAACAACGCCGCCACCGATGCTGCTGCTGCTAACGCCGCCGGTCGTCGAAGATCCTTCAGTTTTTTCGATATCTTGGCCAATTGTGCTGTAATCGTATGTGTAGCTGTAATCGTAGCTTGCAGAAATGGACTCGTCGTTGTTGGCTGTGGTGGTGTCATCGAACTTTGTTGTCTCCGATCTGGTTTCGTGGTCGTTCATCTCCCCAGTACCAAAATGACGTGATGCCTCCGTTCGGGTCGTGCGGGAGACTGCTCCGTGACGACTCTGAACTGGCGACCTCGTTACAATCTTCGTGATGGTGGGTTCCGTCATGTTGCTGCCCCCGTGGTTGCCGTCAACGGAAACTGGGGCTGAGCGGCGAGCAGTGGTGCTGCTCGTGGTTCCGGCGGAGCTTTCATGTGATACAACCACCCCAGACGCGCCTGCCACTGCTCCCGACTGCACGTGTCCAAAGTGCTTGGCCTTGCGCTTCGCCTTCTTCGACTTCTTCGTCGCCTGGTTCGAGTCTCCATTCTGCTCCTCCTCACTCGACTCGCCCGACTCGCTCTCGGAATCCTTGCCCCCGTGGCGCTTGACAGTTCGCCGAGTCGTTTTCGACACCTTCTTTGACTTGCGCTCGCTACCAGAACCATCCGATGAAGAGTCTGAAGACGACGATGACGAATTGGAAGACGAAGATGATGACGAGTCCGAGTCACCTCCGTCCTTAGTCGCCTTCGAATGCTTTGCCTCTCCGTCTTTCTTCGCCTTGGAAGCCTTCTTCTTCTTCTTCTTGCTCTTTGTCTTCGAGTGAGAGACTTCGTGCGCTTCAGCTACAAACTCCGAACCATCAGCTACACCGTCCTTGGTCGCACCATAGTGCGACGCATGGAAACCAGAGCGGCGCGCTCCAGCAACCAGCACGCCATCGTCAGCAAAGTTCAGCATCACCGCATACTTGGTTGCCGTCTTGGACGAACCGTCTTCGCGCACAGCCTCGCGGATCTGGATGCGGTACTGCGCCTTCTCGTCCGCGCCAAGGTTCGAAATGAACTCGCTCATGTGACGCCCTGTTGGGCAGTCGAAGCCGAGTTCCTGGAAGTACTCGCGCACCTCCTCGCCTGGGCCGTGGTACATCACTTCCCCATCGTTCAAGATCAGCACGTCGTCAAACACGCCACCGATCTTCGAACTTGGAGGTAGTAGCGACACGATCACGTTCTTCTGCATGCGGTTCTCACGGTCGAGCCCCACACTCACTTCGTCCAGAATGATCACACTCTTGCTACCAAAGCTGAGGCCGAGGTGCTGCACGGCCACGCCAGGGTAGTACTTCGAAAGCATCCGCGCCATCTCCCACGACGCCTTCTTCTCCTCCACCGACTTGCCCATGAAAAACGATTCCTCGTACGACGCAAAACGCTCGGCGCAGAACTTGCGCGCGAACGACCGCTTCTTCTTGCTCGAGAGCTCCGAGAGATGCTGGCCACACGCTGCGTGTACGTATTCCACGAACTCAGGCAGCCACTGCTTCTGGTATTTCCGCTTCTTGCCGTGCAGCAGAATCATCGAGGAGCTCTGAAAGGAAGACTCAACATCGGTTCCCGTCGCCTTGCTCGCTTCGATTTTCACTCTCTCCGCATTCGAGTGCGAAAAAGTGAACGTGTCGACGGCAGCAGGAATCGTCGTCGTCTCGGTGCGCACCTCGACCACCTGCTCGCCCTCGCGCTCCGTCGTGATCGTCGTCGTCTTCACGATCTCCTCACCGCCGTCCGCCGTCGTGCGCGTCGTGGTCGTGACCTCCGTCGTCACGGTCTCCTCGACGCCGTCGGCACCCACGCGTGTGGCGCTCGACGTCTCCGTCGACACGCGCTCGCCCCCCTCGAATGCGATGCCATGCCCCGCATCCTTTGTCGTCATCGTTGCCGCAGTAGCAATGCTACTGCTCTTGCTCTCCTTGCTCTCGGTCACATCCATCACGTCACGGTCACGCACTGTGGCAGCCGCGAAGGCGGCCGCGTCAAGATACACAAGCGGCTCGCCCTCGGGCTCGCCTGCCACCACACTCGTCGTCTTTTTTTCTTGGTTTTCTTTGCTGCTGCTGCTGCTGCTCGCGGTTGTCTTCGTCGTCGTCACTTCACTCACACTCTCAAAATCGGTCACGCTCTTTGCCACCTTGACCATCTCGTCGTCGTCGGTCTCGTGGCCGCTGCTAACGGCGGGCGGCGACACACGCACAAACGCGGCGCCCTCCTCGTCCGACGTCGAGATCTCCTCAATCACGTCGGTGATCTCCTGCGCAGTCGTCGTCTCGGTCGTCGTGGAGCCGTCGGGCAGCGTCGTCGTTGTCACCGTCGTGGTGGTCACGACCGTGCGACCGCGCGCGTCCGTGGTGGTCTCGACGTGCTCCTCGACCGTCGTCTTTGGCTGCTGGTGGTGCTGCTGCTGCTGGTCCTGGTGCTGGTGCTGGTGCTTCGTCTGCACCTTCGGCTCATTGTCCTTGTTCTCGCTGGATGCTCCGGTGCCCATGATTGTTGTTACAACTAAACACTTACGTCTCACTCTCTCAACCTCTCTCTCACTCTCCTGCTCCTTTGCGCACTCGCGTGCTTGGCTGCACTTGGAGGAATGAGGGCAGCAAAGGCAAGCGAAGCCTGCATCAGACGACAGGCAGCAGAGAGCGGAGCTCAGCAGCAGCGTCAAGCGCGAGCAAGCCGAGCTGAGTCGAGTGAGAGCTCATTTAAATCAGGCGCGGCTCTGTGCACGCGAGTGGCGCGGTGGCTGCGGGCGCTATCTCGGAGGGCGGGGAGACCACGTCGGGTTCTCTCGCTTGACGAGCAACCACATCGGGGCTCGCGCGCTTTTCCAATCTGTGCTACTGCAATTCCAAATGTCCAACTTCAAATGCTTCATTGGAGCGAAACGTTCGACATTGCCACGATAGGAGAGCGATCCACGTCGAGATTTCGTTTCCCTTCTGATAGTGACCAAAGCCGAAGGGAGACGGAGGTGTCGACGCAGCTGCACAAAAAAGATCGCGGAACAGCGCGCTGCCAGCCGCTGGCGCAACGCGATTGTGGTGGCTAATGGTGCGCATCCGCAACGCTATGCTGGTCAGTCGTTTGCTGCGTCTCTCGCTTTTCGAGCCAATGCGTGTTGAGAGGGACTAAGATTGGCACGCGAGCGCGAGTCGCAGGAGCAGCGATTTGCGTATCCATCTCGAGAGTGGAACGACAGATTCGCAATGTGGGACGCGAACCCACATGGCGTTCCTATTGTGTTTTTTGTCACAAACGAGACTGTGATCACCTTACTTTCGTCAAGTCAGCGCACCTTCTACTCGAGGCCACCGATTCGATTTTTACTCGTTTTTGCTCTTTTTTTGCTCATTTTGCCTCGTCAAGACGAGGCAGCGAAGCTGCCCAGAACGTTCCGGCTTTTTCCTCTCTCTTGCGCTATCGATTCTGCCACACACACACACACACATGCATTTAGACGGATTTAGACGCATTGATGGCCGAGCCGGCCAATGCGTCAACGTGCGTCGAGGCTTTCCTCCATCCGTCCGTCCGTCCGCCAGGTCACGCGGCAATGCTGCGCCGGCGCGCGCGTTTTGCAGTCCTTTGCGACCAAACGCGCGCGGCTCGCCACGCCGGCGGCGGCAGCTTCGTGCATGACTGTCATCGGTGGTCGCTGCAAGCTCTCTCTCCCTCCACAAAATAATACGAAGCACACTTGGAGCTCACGGTGATTTTAACGGCAGCACTTCTCCGGCCACTCCTTCCCTTCAAAACGTTTTCACACCCTCGACCACTGGCCTCACTCAGCCTGCTTGCTTGCCACTGCTGCTTGCCACCACAGCATGCTCAAACAGCACATAGACTGCTTCGAGAGACAACGACCGGACAGGAGATCAGTAACGAGCGGATTGTGTGTTCGTGTGTCTGTCGGTCACTGCTTGTGGGAGCTGGTAGGCAAGAGAGCATCGATCACACAGAACTGCCACAGCCACATAAGTGAGCAACACACAGTTAGCATGACCATGCACAGCTCACTTCCAATGGCGATTTGCGTGCAAGCATGAACGATAGTAATGACGGCAATGATAGCAGGTGAGGGCAGCGTGGTGGCGGTAATGATGCACTTACCGCGAGAATCTACGCGGAGGTCCATGCATGCATATGTAGTTGCGCTGGGACAAAGGTGCATTGCATGTGCAGCTACAGATTCAGGCGGCTGCTGCACAAGCACCAAACGCACGCAAACTCTTGCGAATGGATCCATGCGTGTTCTTACGAAAAGCAGCAAATGGAAATGTTGGAGCTCTTGGGCGGATCGACTGGGGTCGATCTCCACTAACCTCCATTGACGACGACGCGATAGGATCACTCCTTCGACAGGCACCCGGATGTCGCGTTCGCGGCGAGAGCAGCCCCGTGCGAGAGTGCGAGCTGCCTCCTCGATTGACCGCTTACTGGTGCGCCGGGAGCACCTTGCCGTCGCACGGGCCAAAGCCTATTCTGTAGCCGTCGCCCTGGCAGAAGCCGCGCACAGCGATCGTGTCACCGTCCTGGATGAACTTGCGCACGGCGCCGCTGTCGCCGAGCGGGATCTCGCGGGTGCCCTGCCAGCTCAGCTCGAGCATCGAGCCGAGGCTGTCGTCCGTTTGTCCACTGATCGTGCCGCTCGCAAGCAGGTCGCCCGGCTGCATGTTGCAGCCCGTGACGGTGTGGTGCACCAGCTGCTGCTTCATGTTCCAGTACATGTTGCGGAAGTTGCTGTTCGTGATCGTGTACCCCTGTGTGTCATTCTCCGGCTGGAGGGACACCTGCAGCTTGATGTCGTACGTGCCGCGCGCGTACTCCGGGTCCTTGATGTACTCAAGCGGTGCCGGGTCCTGCACCGGACCGAAACTCGGCTCGCAGCGGAACGGCTCAAGCGCCGCCAGCGGGACTACCCATGGAGAGATCGTCGTGGCGAAGTTCTTGGCGCCGAACGGACCGAGCGGCACGTACTCCCACTTTTGGATGTCGCGCGCTGTGGTGCAGCAGCATACAAGCGTTCATTTCAGAGCAACAGCGAGTCAGTTGCTCGGTTCCCATCGCATCGCAGTCGATTGACAGACGACATCGGCGGCAATGCTGCAAGTCAGATGGCAAAGCTTACCGCTCCAGTCATTCATCAGCACGACACCGAAGATGTGCTCTTCAGCCTTGTCCATCGGAATCGGGTCGCCCAGCTTGTTTGGCGTGCCCACGAAGAACGCCTGCGCCACGCAGCATCAACCATTATTACAACAGCTGTCAGCATCATTCCGCACAAGAGCAGCAAGCGCAGCGGAATGCCCACCACACACCATCTCGAGCTCGTAGTCGAGGATACGGCAGGGAGAGTAGATCGAGCCCTTGGACGGGTCGGCCTTGTCCGCCTGGATCTGGCCGCGCGGGCGGCGCACCTCCGTGCCAGAGACCACAACCGACGATGCACGGCCGTGGTATCCGACAGGCAGGTGCAGCCTGTATGAAGAAGATATGTCAGCACACGCACGCACTAGTACGTCAGTCCTGGTGCACATGTTCACAACCATCGCGCAAGAGAGTGCTCACACGCATATACTGCTCAGCGAGCGTACCAGTTGGGCTGGAGAGCGTTGTCCTTGCCACGGAACATGACGCCGACGTTCGTGGCGTGCTCGCGCGACGAGTAGAAGTCCGTGTAGTCGCCGATCTTCGCAGGCAGGTGCATGATCACCTACCATTCAAGAGAAGACGCGTGGTGAGAATGCCTCACTCATGCAAAGAGAACTCATGCCCTCGCAAGCTCAAGCGTGTGCCTTCGTACGTTGTGCATCGGGATGAGCGCCTTGGACTTGAGTGCCTCGTTGTCGCGGAGTGTGGGCTCGTCCGCCGACAGCAGCTTCTGGATCGTGGCGCGCGCGAGCGCCCACGCGTGGCTTCCCTGCGCCATGAAGCTGTTGAGCGCGCCCTGCAAGCACCAACGTACTCGTTGTCAGCGTCCAGTTCCGCTCGCACACACTCCAGTCATCTCTTACTGGGAGCGCACCTCATTGAAGCACGCAGCGTCAAAGCCCTCAAAAAGCCCTTCGTTCGCGATCACCGCCAGGTCCAGCACCTGCGCCGCCCGCAACACCATTCGCGCGTCAGTACGTCTCCATGAGTTTCTTCACTGTGTCTCTTTTACAGAAACGTACGAAGCCGCCGATGGCCACGCCCACGCGCTTGTGCTCGTTCGCGCGCGTGGAGAAGACGCCGTACGGCAGGTTCTGGATCGGGAAGTCGCTGTCGGGCGCGACGGTCACGAAGCTGCGCAGCATGTTGGAGTTGCTGTCGTTGAAGGAGGAGAAAGGGGGGGACGAGGAGCGCGACTTTTTGGCAGCGGGCGGCGTCACGGGCACCCACGAGACGAGGCGGAGCTGCGCCGCCAGCAGCAGCGCGAGCGCGAGCAGAGAGGAGCAGAGCAGCAGCAGTCGCCGCGTGAGTGGGCGCATGTCCGCGAGGCTTCTAAAAAGAGAAGCTGGCGAGAGGCGGGAGCCTGGAGGGGGACTTGCGTACCTGGTGGCGAAAGCGCGAATGCGGAGGACGGCGGGTGGGTGCGACTTTGCCGGAGGTGACGCCGGCTCGAGCGCATTAGACGTCCGCGATGATGTGACGACCACCTTCGCGGTGAAAAAAATGACGAGGGTGGATGGGAAGAGTTACTGGAAGACTAGCTGATAGACAGGAAACTAGCTGGGATTAGCGATGTGGACCGAGTAGTTTGGTGGAAGACTACTTTCTGACCATGCGCAACATTGAAGAAAGGAACGGTTGACGTGCTGCGCGCCGGTCGCATCACGCCGACGCCAGATCTTCTGCAATGCGCTCAGAAAACGAGCGCTTAGCAGCGACCGCTAACGCCCCTTCTTGGCCGCGCACACTGGCGCTGCTATCGTCTGCTGCAGCCCATCCGAGTCTGCGCGCTGGTGCGGGGTCGGCTGCTGCGTCACTCAAGTCCTCAGCGCAGCACTCGCACGCATAAGAATGCTTGAAGTGGATCAGAGGATCATATGCTTGGGAGCTCTCGAAAGCGACTGTGACGGAGAACGGAGAGCAGTCCTGATAGCTGTCAATCGTGCGCTTCTCGGTGCATCTTAACTGTAGCTTGGCCACCTCGGCCATGTCCGGCATGCTCCGACGACATCTTTCCAACTTAACGGTCGATCATCGCCACCTCGCGCAGCCAGCAGCGCATAGTCTCATTCTGTCTAGCTTCGGCGCGCAGGAAGCTGATGTCGACCCAGTCAGGGCGGTACTCGTATAGCAGATGGATCAGCTCCGCATCGTGGCACGTCTGGATCGCCAAGCGCGCCGCGCTCGAGAACGGTTCGTCCCCACTCGCTAAATTGCCTGCACCGATCTCCAACAGGAATGCGACGATCCGCGTCTGATGGGTGCTCACAGCCTCGTCAACAGCTCGCCACGTGCGACTCTCGGGTCGGTATTTCCAGAGCCACCGCACAGCATCAAGATGGCCGTTGCGCACAGCGAGAAACATCGCGTCCGGTGAACAGCCCTCGGTGCGGTGTTCGTGGAGCCACTTGAGAGCGCCGACATGGCCCTTGAGCGCAGCCCAGTCCATCGCGCTCGTCGAGCACTCGCTGTAGTCGTGCGCGTCAAGCCATCGGAGCATCTCCACGTTCCCGTTCCTCGCCGCAAAGTCCATGGGGATCAGGTACCCGCTGCCTAAGCGCGCCATCCAGCGCTCGAGCCCTTGCGCTGAGTCCGCAAGCGATGAGTGTGAATCTGCAGTGATCTTGGCGTGGATCTGTTGTGCAAGTGCTAGGTGATTTCCCTTCGCAGCACTCGCGATCAACCATGTGATGTCCTCAACGCCGTGCTGGATGCAGTACTCAAGTACGTTCAGGTGCCCACTGCGTACTGCGAAGTCGACAACATTCGGTGTATCTACTCGCTCACCGCGCGTCTCATGAAGCCACTGCACGAGCTCAAGGTTCCCGGAGCCAGCGGCCGTATGCATCATCGTCGCGCGGTACCGCGGATGGTGCTTGCAGAGGAACTTGACGACATCCAGGTGTCCACCCAGCGCAGCTTTGCTTCCAGACGAACCAATGAACATCCCTTGGTACCACGAAGCGGCGCTCGCAAGCGCCGTTTGGAGGAATGCGACGACGTCCAGATGCCCTGCTCCCGCCGCTGCTTCGAGTGCTTCCGACGTGCAGTGGTCCGGGTAGTGCGCGGCGATCCACTTGACCACACTCAGGTGCCCGTTGCTTGCAGCATCGACACAGCAACCCGATGCGAAAGGCATGCTGAAGCTGCGACTCTCAGCGAACGAGTCAAGCGCGCTGATGCTGCGATGCGTAGCGAGCCACTCGAGCACGTGCACGTGGCCGTTCGCGGCCGCCGCGTGCTGGGCGTGCGAGTCACTCTCCTCCTCTCGCGGCCGCACGAAGAGCCATTCGAGTATCTCGATATCTCCGATCGCCGCCGCCGCTTTGAGACTGCCGCGCTCGATGCGGAAGCTCACCCCGCGCTCGTCGATCCACCGCAGCACCTGCCATTGCCGGTTCTCGACAGCGGCGCGCAGCGGAACCCGCGAGCAGGGCGACCAGCGGTGCGTGACGAGCCACTCGAGTACGTGCATATGGCCGTTTGCAGCTGCGCGCGCCGCGGCGGCGCTCGAGTCGACTGCGCTCGAGTCCAGCAGCGGCATCCGGAGCGCGTGCAGCCACTCGAGCAGTCGGAGGTCGCCGATCGCCGCCGCCTCCGCGAGCACGGCGTCCGCTCCGACGGCATCCGAGTGCGCGGCGCCAAGCCACTCAAGCATCTGCCGCTGACTCTGCTGCACTGCGAGCTGCGCGGCGCGCGTCACGTGCATCGCCACGTAGAATGGGTGTCGTCGCGCTTCAGCCGCCGCCAACTGCCGCTGTAGCAGCGGCAGCGCACCGCTCGCGACCGCGTCTGCGAGCGTGTGGTGCACGGGGATGAGTGACGCGAACGCGTCGATCGTCGAGACGACGTGCGGCAGCGCGGCGATCGCCGGGTGAGCACGCGTCACAACCACGACGCCTGTGAGCAGCTGTGGTAGCGAGCTGGCCATGGCTGCCAGAAGCGTTTGAGCCGAGTGTACCCATTTGATGTGGATACTCGGAGCTAAACGCTCGGAATCCAAAGCTTGTAGATCGATCGAGACAACGAAGTTGTGTCGAAATGCTCTACGCTCGAGCATCGAACCACCTGGTGACTACGAGGGCGATGATCCTGTCGTCTTCCCGACCTCGAGCTGACCATGACTCAGTTGATTTAAGTTGGTCGTTCGAGGCGAACGCGTTGCGGACAGGAAAATCATGCGGACCGCTTCCAGCGCGATCGACTACTCTGACAACGAGCTCCGGCAAACGCCACAATCGACGAGAGCCTGTGCAGCATCAGTGGCATCATCTTGGACGTGGAGAAGCCACATCCTTGATGGCGCATGCAAACGAACCTAAAGCAAGGCGATAGCACATGCGAAATGCACTTGCTCGAAGCTGTACTCGCGGTGGTGCCATCGTGCTCTAGCGTCAGGTTCATGTCCAAGCGATGATGTCAAAGATGAAACCATGCTAACAACCTCGTAACAGCAGCAGCAGTAGCTCATAAATTCGCTTCATCACCACCCGGGGGCTGCCTGCTCGAGCACGTCTAGAACGTAAACGACATGTTGTCCTGGTCCTGGCGCTTCCGCAGCCGCTCGAACCGAGCTGTGAGCTCGTCGAAGTCTGGGATATCGCTGGAGGTCGAAGCAGTAGCAGCAGCAGCAGAAGGAGCAGCAGGTGATGGCGCCGTTTCTCTGCTCGAGTGCGCTGCACCTGCGGACGGAGCTGGTGGGTGCGCGCGCGCCATGGCTGGAGCCGGAGCTACTGCGTGCGGTGCCACGTACGGCGAGCTCTGGTGCGACTGGTGCTGTGATTCGTGCTGGTGGTACTGTGGTGCTGCTGGCGGTGACAACGGAACGGACGGGGCAGAGCTGTACTGATGGTATCCTGCTGGAGAAGCAGGAGGCGGGGCGAAGAGTCGAGACGACGCTGACGGGGCAGACACTCTGTACGTGCTCGAGTCCAGGGGCTTGTCGGTCGGCGCCGCTGGCGGTGCGGGTGGTGCTCTCGGAGGAGGTGCCTGCACGAGAGTGCACCTGTGAGTGACCTGCGCACCTTCGTGTACATGAGACGGAGGAGACACGTTCTCGTACCGTCGTGTAGAGAGCGACGTAGTCCGGACCAGAGACGCCGGCGCTGGCAACGCTCATGCCTGTCGGCGCAGGGATCGGCGCGAGCGGGTCCACCACCGCCTGCTCGTCCGGTTCCCACTCGACTTTGAACTGCTTGGCGATCTCCTTCATGTAGTTGACGACCAGGTACGCGCTTGGCGGCTGCGCGCAACATGAGAATGAATGGCGTGTCCAGATAACCCGAGCCTCAAAGCTGTACTAGTAGCAGTGGCAGCAGTCGAGCCGAGCGAGACACACACCTGAACGCTCAGCTTCTGGATTACGCGCTCGTTCACGCAGCCGTCGACGTTGCGGGCGGCCGCCGCAGCGAAGTCCTGTCCGTACTTTTTCACGAGCTGCTTCTTCACCTGCTCCCACATTTGCATCCACCAACCGCGCTCAGTTCCCTTCTCCGAGCTGCACACATCGCGAACCCCTCAACTAAACGCGTCATTGTGGATGCTGTTGCACCTCGGCGAGCTCCGGGATCTCGGTGCGGTTCGCGGCCCAGATGAGCGTGCACACCGCCTCGCGCATGTCGTACGGGCACTCGCGCTCCGTCTTGACCAAGTTCTGTTGTTGTTGTGCACCGCAGCCAGTCAGAAAGCGCGCACCGCTTAGCGCTCCGCATCTGCAAGCACACGCACCGCGCGCTCGGCCACCAGCTCACAGAGCAGCTCGAGGATCTCGTAGCCTTCGACCGTGAAGTCGTCGCGGATGATACCCTCGACCTGTCCCCGTACAGTGCACACCACGACGGCTCTCGTCAGCGCCCAGTGCGCTGGCATCACCACCCGCCACCTCCGTGTGTCGCTCATACGCACCCGGATGCGCGCCTTCTCCTCCTTGCCGTCCGCCAGCAGCGTCGCGATCTCGCGGCGCACGGCCACCGCGGCGTTCGCCTTCTTGTTCTTGACGATGCCGATGCGGTGCACCGCCATCTTGAGATTCGGCTTGAGCTTGTTCACGTTGAAGCCGAACATAGGCGCGCGCTCGCTTGTGCTTGCTGCGATGGGTTATGCTATATGCGCGCGTCGGGGCAGGGCGGCGAGCTCGAAGGTCGGAAATGAGCTGGCTGGGGAAGAGAGAATCGGTTCTTTGGCCGTACCCACAAACCCAAGAATCAAATTCTCGCCACTGGCTAGTATCGAAGCAAGTGGACATTCGGTGGTGTGTGACAGCCAAAACATCCATTCATGCTGTCTGTCCACCAGCGTTGGTCACCCAGCAGGTGGTGCGCTAACGAGCAGGAAGGCATGGCGATATAATAGCGGGCTCTCGTGATTCTCTGTCTCTTGTTCGTCTCTCATTTCTACTGCTGCTGCTGCGTCGGCAGTGGCGGCGGCGGCGTTCGCTCACTGCCGACGGTGGGCGCGACATCCGACCGACCAACCGATCGATCAGCAGCTTGGACAGGGCTGTTCGCATCGCATCTGAAGCGCCGCTCCGCTCAGTCACCCCAGGACTCGGGCTTCTTGCGGCCCGTGTACGTCCGCCGCGTCGCCATGCTGGGCTCCGAGACGCTCGAGCTCACGAGCGCGTCCGACTGGCGCAGCTCGCTCTTGTCCGACTTGGAGCTGCGCAGGCCGCGGAAGATGCCGAGGTGCGTCTTGGGCGGCTTGCGACTAAGCGAGTCTTCGCTGTAGCCCGAGTTCGAGACGCTACTCGAGCTTGAGTCGCTCAGGCGCGTCGGCGCGTGGCTCAGCTCGCGCTGCCGCAGCAGCTTCTCCGCCGACTCGAAGTACACGACGTCCTCGACGTCGTCTTCGTCGGCCGTCGGCTTAGACTTGGGCTTCGGTTTGCTCTTGGCCCTCGGGCTCGTTGTGGTGCCGTTCGCGGCATTGCGACGCTTCTCCCAGACGCGGAAGTAGTACCAGCACGTGAGCGAGAGGTACGTGCCCCAAATGAACGCCGCCTTGCGCAGCCGCGGGCTCGCGTACAGCAGCGCGAGCGCCACGATGAGCACCGAGAGGCTCCCCGCGACCCACGTCATGTGTTCCTCGCGTCGCTCGACTCACTGTCTAGTTACTAGTGGCGGTGGCGGCGGCGACGCGCTGGCGAGCAGAGACGAGCGAGCGAGACGTGCGAGTTGTTGTCGTCGTCGTCGTTGTTGTTGTTGTTGTTGTTTATTTTTCTGCTGCTTGCTGGTAGCGAGTTTCACTAATCCAAATCTACAGCTAGCTCTAAATCTAGCTCTAAATCTGTCCGAAAGCGTCTAAACTTGTCTACTCTCTATTCCTGGCTGTAATACTTTTCGGATGGCCAATCACAGTACTTTACTGAAACAGCTAAAACGACACAAACGACGCGCTTGTTTTCTGTGACCACTCTTTCTGTGAAAAGAAAGCTTTCAAAAAATTAGCAATGATTACGCCCTAAATGCAATTAAATCGCAAGCACTCTAAAACCCTACGTAAACTAGAGTTGGGAGGATGATGTAAACTCACATGTCAAGGATTCACTTCAACTCGGACGAGTCGCCGTCGTCGTCATCGTGACATACACCACCCTTGCCAAGCACTAGACGCCAAGACACCCAAGCGCGCTCGAGCAAGCCTTAGAACCGCCGCCTTACGAGACGTGCAAGCGGACAATATGGGCGACACAATCGAGGCGCTCATCCCCAAGACGCAGGAGCTGCTCCAGCCGCTGATCGCCAAGCCCAAGCTCGCGGACAAGCTGCTGCTCAAGCCGCCGTTTCGCTTCCTGCACGACATCTTCGCGGCACTCACGCACTCCACAGGCTTCGCCAAGGGACTCTACAATGACTTCGAGGCCGACTCGGCCAACATGAAGGAGAAGAACCAGAAGATCACGTACCTTGACAAGATGGTCGTGTGCGTCGGCCAGTGCCTTGGCCACGACATCGACGTGCGCCCCGCCAAGATCGTGGCCGGGCTCGAGCCAGAGAACACCAACCTGTTCCTCCAGGCACTCGCGCAGGCCGCGTCCAACGCGTCGCTCGACTGGGCTGGCGCCGTGCAGAAGACGCTCGCCAAGATCCCGTCGCTCACTGCGGACGGCGCGCCAGCGCCTGCAGCAGCTGCTGCTCCACCTGCAGAAGCGAAGGCGAGCGCCCCTGCAGCAGCAGCGGTGGAACGACCAGCATCGAAGGAGAGACCCAGCTCGTCCGAAGCAGAGAAAGCTGCGGCAGCGGAGGCGAAAGCCAAGGAGAAGGTGGCCGTGGTCTCTCTTTCTCTCTGCGACTTGACACATAGGAATGCGCACACGTGACGGGTATCGCTCACGCGTATTGTTCGTACACTTTTGCTAGGCGCGACGAGAGAAGGAGGAAGCAGAAGCCGACCGCAAGAGCAAGGCGGAGGCTGCAGCGCGCGCGGCGAAGGCGGCTGAGCCCAAAGCGGAGACGTCCGACCCGAAGAGCGGGGCCACCTCGCGCTCCTCATCGTCCTCGTCTTCGCGGGCCGCAAAGGCTCCATCAGACAACAACAAGGAGGCGGACGACGCACTGGCCCAGCAGATCAACGAGTGCAACGGCGACGTCGAGCGCACTAAGGATGTGATCGAGAAGATCATCCAGCGACCGAAGATGGCCGCCAAGCTGCTCAGCAAGCCGCCCTTCCGCTTCATCCACGACATTGTGTCCGAGATCACGCGCGTCACGGGCTTTGCGGACGGCCTGTACGGCGCCGAGGAGCTCGACTCGGCGAGCATCAAAGAAAAGCAACCCAAGATCGACTACCTCACGAAGATCATCCAGTGCGTGAGCTGCCAGCTCAATGTCGAGATCGACGCCAAACCTGCGAAGATCGTCGCGGGACTCGAGCCGGACGACACGAACAAGTTCCTGCAGCTGCTGGGCATCGCATGCCGTGCGGGCTCATCGGCAGAAGCGGTGCAGCGCGTGCTCTCGGGAGACACAGCGGTGCGCACTTCCAGTGCCGCGAAGAAGACCAGTGGCGGTGGCGGCGCTGCTTCATCGGCGGCGAAAGCTCCGGAGCGTGAAGCTACGCCAGAGGCAAAGCTGTCGTCACGATCCACGACTCCACTCGAAACCAAGAGTCGACCGTCTTCGAAAGAAGGGAAGGAGCCTGCGGCAGCTGCAGGCGCTGGTACGTTTGGCGGTCCCATGAAGCCCCTCGTACTCAAGTCTGAAGACGACGAGAATGAGGAGAACACGAATTTGCGCTTCAACTCGGAGTCGAAGGACAACAGCGTCGATCACCAGTCCGCACCAGGAACGAGCGGAGGACTCGGCACCAGCCGCACGTCTCGACCCACAACGGCTCGCCGTCGCCCTCCGAAGCTCAAAGAGAACGTCACCGAGGTGGGACGGCTGATGGTGCACGACACGAAAGTCGCCCCTGTGGTTGGGATCATGAAGGACGGAGACAACGGCGACAGTGACGACGACGGGACCGCGGACGACAACAACTCGCGTGGCGGCGGTAGTAGTAACAACAGCTCGTCCCATCTCCACGACGGTGGCGGCGGGGCGCATGGCAAGCTCGTGCGCGATATCCTGAAAGACCAGAGCGCAGAAGAGGCAGCGCGGAAGCAGAAGGAGGATGAAGACACCACCGCGAACAACGAGAGCGAGACTGGCATTCGGCTTGGGCGACGCAAGAAGTCGTTCAAGGACAAGTCCAAGAGCGGCGCGTCGAGCGTAGCGGAGATGAATGAGTTGCGCAACAGCATCCAGAAGATCTGCCAGGCGACGAACCCTGTCGGCAAAGGCGTCGAGTTCGTGCACGAGGACCTCGATGCGATGTCGAAAGAGCTGGAGCAGTGGAAGAAGGAGTACGAGAAGAAGCGCGAGCAGTATGAGGACGAGCGGAAGAAGACGGAGGAGGCGCTGCAGCCGCTGCAGATGCAGCTCCTCGAGGTGGATGAGCTCATCAAGGAGCAAGTGCACAAGATCAACTCGCTCAAGGCCACGATCGCGAAGAACGAGGAGAAGACGCAGAAGCTGCTGCACATGGTGGTCTCTGCCTGAGCTTGTGTATCTGTTGATGCAGATGGAGAGAACGACAACGAGACTTGCATCATGAGCTCCTTGCTAAGCCAAGGGCGAGACCTTAATCTCAGTATGCATTCGTGCTTATGCAGCTTCGTTGTGATCGACAGCAGCAGCGGCAGTGCTCTTCTCTACCGATGCTTCGGCGCCTCGGCTCTTCTTGCCCAGTCGCTCTTGGACTTCAGGCATCGCCAGCTCTCGCTGCTTTACGCGCTTCGGCACCCACGACTCTTTCCACCCAAGCTTCTCGCGCCGCAGGTCGTCCAGGAGCGCGATGTCGCCGCTGTTCGCCACCCAGTGCTCCGACTGCTCCGCGAGGGTCGGGTTGTTCACGATCTGAGGATACCACTGCGCGCGGATCTCCTTCTTCTCGCCATCCGTAAGGTCGCCGCGGATCGCTGGGAACCAATCAAAGAGACGCTGCAGCACGAGCGCCGTCGCCACGGACAGGTTCAAGCTCTCGGTGAAGCCGAAGATAGGAAAGTAGACGCGCTTGTCGGCGGCGTTGAGCATCTCGGCGCTCACGCCGTCGGTCTCTCGCCCAATCACGACCGCGAGCTTCGCTGGCAGTTCCTCCGGCTTCGCGTCAGCAGTCAGCGGTAGCGCCTGCGGCGACAGGTCCGTGGCCCAGATCGTACGGCCGTCTTCGCGCAGCGCCGCAATGCAGTCGTAGATGCTTGAGAACTCGCGGATGCTGAGCCAGACGGAGCAGTTCTTCGTGATCTTCTTCGTGCCTCCAGACTTGTGCTTCTTCACCTGGCGCTCGTTCGCATTCACGAGCCACACGTGCTGGATCCCAAGCGCTGTGTAGTCAGGCGGCGCGTGACGCGGGGAGACAAAGGAGCAGTCAGCCACCGACTGCTACTCGCGAGCGCGCTCGGGATGGCGCACCTTCAGCGGTCCGCAGCACCGCCTGGTGGTTGTGCGAGTCCATGCATTGCTCCAGCACCAGCACGATGCGTCCTGCGTAGCAGTTGTACTTTTTGTCAGATCGGGCGTAGGAGATATGACGAGTTACGAGCACTCCCAGCAGCAGCAGCAGCAGTGGGCGAGTTCGAGCACTTACCTGTGCGGTGATGGAGCACGGTCTCTGCTCGGCGAAGGCGCTCTGGCGCGCTCGCTGGCTGCTCTTCGCGCGCTGCTCGTAGTGGTGTGTCCCGTCCAACGTCAAACAGATAGTGGCCTTCATACTCGGGACCTTGCGTGGCGTACAAACAAGCACGCACCAGCGTCGCCTCGGAAGTGCTGCTCGTCCATCATCGGCGGAAGTCAGCAGAATCAGTTGTGTGAACACCACTGTCCCGACAAGAAACCCTCCAATTCGGGAAATGGCTACACTCGCTGAAATATGTCGGTTAAATGTGTGATGCACTTCAAAGCAAGCGAGCGAGTGGCTGCGCGTCAGCGGCGGATGCGCAGCGCATGTCGTCGACTCCCGTGCGCAGCGCTGTGGCGGCGAGAGTGCGGAGACCGAGCGATGGCCCCAGCGCCACCACCCACAACCAGGTCTCGCCGCGCGTGCGCATGATGCTTAAAGAGGACGAAACGCGGCCGGCGGCGAGCAAGGCGGCGCTCCCGAACGAGATAGAAACAGCAGCAACAGCAGCAGAGATTGCGCCAGGGGTGTCGCTGGAGCGGAAAGAAGGAGACAAAGATGACGCCGGCAACACGACCTTCTTGACCGCGCTCGTGGCTGCCCAGCATGTAGCCCACAACGAAGCGAGGCGTGCACGCACAGACGTCCTCCGGCCACCGTCGCCGCTCGAATCCATGGACGACGACGCGTCTAGCGGCGCTACTGCAACAGCAGGCGGCGAGCCGAGCGCGAAGAACTACACTGGCGATGATGCGATGCGAAAGTTCTGGAGCATGTTCCATCGCCACGATGCTGCCAGCAACAACGCGTCGACATCGCGTCGGGAGTCGGCTCCAGGATCGAAGGATAATATGCTGTCGCTCGCGTCACCGCGCCCCAAGTCTGCGCGCTCGACGTACCTCTCAGTAGTGCGCAAGCTGCAGCTCTCACCCGAGCCTCTTGGCATCGTGCGCCGGCGAGTGGTCGAGAAAGGTGCGTCATCGTCGGCATCCTCGTCTGCATCGTCAAGCTCTGCGTGCTCGAATGGTAGCACCGCGCAGGAGATCAATTTGAACTGCTACCGTATGGGTGACGCGTACGCCTCGGCGTTCTGCGAGAGCTTCTCGCTCGTCCCGGGGGTCGAGTCACTCAATCTAGCACACAACCGGATCGGCGACGACGTGGCAGCCCAGATTATAACGCACGCAGCGAATGCACAGCCGTCGTCGCTCCAGCATCTCAATCTCGCGCACAACAAGCTCTCCGCGGTGTCATCGAAGGCGCTCTCAGGGCTATTGCGGCAGTCCAAAAGCCTCACAGCGCTCAACCTGTCCCACACACAGCTGCGAGATCGCGAGATCCTCACGCTGTGCGAGGCGCTGCAGAAGAACCAGACACTCACACGCCTGCACTTGTCGGAGAACAAGTTTGGTGTCGCGGGCGCGGTAGCCATCGCCAAGTTCCTCGAAGAGAACGCGCGAATAGAGGAGGTGTACCTGGCGTGGAACCAGATCCGCGGGGTTGGTGCGCTCAAGATCGTCGAGGCGCTCAAGTTCCACAGCTCGCTACGCGTCGTGGATCTGTCCTGGAACTCGCTCGATTCGAACGAGCTGTTGCGTCCGCGGGCCGTGGTCACCGCACTCGCGGACTCACTCGCGAACAACAAAGTGTTGGCGCATCTCGACATCTCAAACAATCACCTCGACTTGGACGATTGCACGCTGCTCGCCAAGCAGCTCGAGAGTAACCAGACGCTCATCGGGATCCACATGAGCGGCAATTGCGGCGTAGTCGACTCGCGGGGCTTCCTCATACCGAAACAGACCGCCTCGAAGCTGCTCGACCAGCACAAGATGTACTCGATCGCTGTGTTCGAGGAGACTCACAGCGAGAGCGGCAGCGGCTCGTTTCCACCGCATCTAGCACCGCTTGTTGACAAGTTCTGCTGGTACTGTGGGCAGTGGTCCGAGTACCGTTTCGCGTGGCATCCGACGCGCGAGAGTGGCCCGTTTGCCGCATCCGATCGGTACGAAGTGGGACGGAGCATGGGCGTGCGACTGCACCTCGGTCACGATGACTGGCGCGGCGTGGACATGGAGAGGCGCGAGGACGGTTCCTTCAGCGCATACGCGATCTTGCCCCCGGGCAAGACCGAGTACTTCTTCACAGTCTTCTCCAAGCAAGACGAGAGTCGCGTGAGCTACCACTACATCCACGAGAAGCGCCACTCGCGTCTCGTGCACCGCCTTGGCAACGCAGTTGAGCACGACCCGGTCTTCGGCAACCTCAAGTTCGTCAACGTGGTGCGCACGGCACCGCGCGAGGGTCGCGATCCGTGCAACTCACTGGTGCCGCGCTCGCGGCGCAGCAACGAGCGCGCCGCGCGCTGGGACATCAACAAGAGCGTGTTTGCGCGCCGCCGTCGTGAGAGTGTGTGCCGCAGCTTCGTGGACACGGATACGTTCGTGGCAAAGGCGTGTGCAGCCGACTGGCGCCAGTGCAAGGTGGATCGCTTCATCAAAGACCCGATGCGCCGGAAGGAGGTCGAGGTGTGTGTGACGCGCCACTTTCGCGTCACGAGCAACGCGTACCGGCGCTACTGCGGCCACAATGTGCTCACGAGTCTCGCTGCCATCTCCGGATGCTCCCCAAATGCTGCGAACCAGCTTCAGAACGACGTCATCTCGGTGCCTTGGAGCGGCTATATCGAGTTCCTCACCGAGTGCCGCATCCTGGACGAGAGCTCGGAGCACTGCAAGCTCGCGGACATGGAGAACGTCTTCGTGGCCGCCAATCTGGAGCTCACACAGGAAGCGAAGGAGAAGGATAACCCGGATCGCAGCCTCACGCGCTTCGAGTTCCTCGAGTGCGTCATCCGCATCGCGCTTAACAAGTACCTACGCAGTACGTATCTCGGAGATCTTGTGGTCTCGTGACTTGAGCTGACGCCCTCTTCTCATCATCGACCTGCAGCGAACGTGTGCGACTCGCCCGCGAAGGCCGTCGAGAAACTCATCCTGGAGCATCTACAGCCCGTCTGCAAGGACGACCCGAACGACTTCCGCACCAAGTTCCTCTACACGGAGGAAGTGAGCGACATCTTCTCGGAGCACATCGTGCTGGTGAGAAAGGATCGCTGTATCCCGAGAGTAGATCTGAATGGCGAACCTGATGCTGGTCGCGCTGATACCTGACCGCCTTGTGCTTGTATCCATCCGTGAGCAGCTCCAGGAGATCTTCAACTCCAACATGGGCAAGTACTGCAAGCCTGGCGAGAAGAAGGGCATGCAGCTCACCGAGTTCCTGCAGATCATGTGCGTGGCTGTCTCTCTCTTGCTGGGAGTGTCTTGCTTGCATCCCTTTTCTCTTACCGGTACGCTCTGCAGGGAGAGGTACCAAGTGTACAACGAGCACTTCCGCGTGCGCGACGTGAAAGACCCGTACCTCGCGTGCAAGCTCGTGGTGCTGGACGAGATGGCGACCGCGGGTCACAAGAAGCTTTACATGACCGACTTCATGGAGCTCCTGCTGCGCGTGAGCGTGCTACGGTACCCACCGCGCGCCCTAACAGTCGTGGAAGTGGCCGCGAGCCTGCAGCAGCTCTTCCAGCACCACTTCTGCCGCCACGAGGAGCTCCTCGAGCAGCTGCGCGACGCTGTCGAGCTGGCGGCGGCGGCGCACGACGGCGTGGACGCGTTCGCGACGGCCGTCGGCGGCGCGCAGAAGAAGAAACTGCTGCTGCCGTCTGGGTCGGGCGAAAAAGGCGGCGGCAGTGGCGACGGCAGCGTGGGACGGAGGCGCAGCATCGCCGCGAGTCGTCCGGCGGCTGCTGCAGCAGCTGTCCACGTTGAGGTTGACGGCGCCGGTGCGAGCAGTGACGCCAGGGCGCAGAGCGGCCGTGCTCAAGGGGGCGCAGACGCAGCAGTAGGAGGAAGCGCAGTAGCGGAAGGTGGCAGCGGCGTCGACGGCGACGCAGCCGAGGTGCTGCTGCTGGCAGCGAGTTGAAGTGTGTGGTTGCCTTCAAAAGAACGGCCGCTTTTCGAGCCAATGGCGCCGTATTTTTTGCCTCAATTAGCGCATCTCGCATGTAATGGCTTGAGTTGCGCCACTTCATTTCTTCACTATAGTCGATCTAGCCCGATCGTGACGTTCACTCAGATGCGAATTCGCCGCCAAGAGAGCAAGTGACCCACCGCCACCGCGATGAGCGCCAAGACCGTGCAGAAGAAGCAGAAGCGCAAGCTCCTCGCGGAAGACTATGGCGGGTCCATCGGCGAGGACCTGCTCGAGTACATGGAGGAGAACGACGCGCCCACCAGCTCGCTCGACAGCGTCGGCGCGTCCTCGAACCTCTCGCGACGCATCCAGAGCCGCCTCCAGAAGCTCAACGACAGCGCGCTCTCGGCCGCGGACGACGCCGCGCCGGGCTACTTCGACTTCTCGACGCTCGAGATGAAGAAAGACCACGCGGCGCGGCCCGTGTGGGTCTGCCCGAACGGCCGCATCTTTCTCGAGGCCTTCTCGCCCATCTACAAGCAGGCCTACGACTTCCTCGTCGCCATCGCCGAGCCCGTGTCGCGCCCCGAGTTCCTCCACGAGTACAAGCTCACGCCCTATTCCCTCTACGCCGCCGTGTCCGTGTCCATCGAAACTGAGAGCATCCTCAAGGTGCTCGAGCGCCTCTCGAAGAACCGCCTCCCGGACGTCATCGTGAGCTTCGTGCGCGACTGCACATTGAGCTACGGCAAGGCCAAGCTCGTGCTGCACCACAACGAGTTCTATGTCGAGAGTCTCTATCCGGATGTGCTGCGCAAGCTGCTCGAGCACGAGCACATCCGCGCAGCGCGCGTGAAGGAGGACACCGCCGTAGACCCAGCGGCTCCTGCTCCTGCGGCGCCGGGCGGTGCACCACGCAACGACGACATGGAGTTCATCCAGAAGGACGTGTCGGCAGAGGACCAAGCCAACCTGCAGTACCAGAAGCTGCTAAACGAAGACTACGAGGTGACGGACGAGCATGTGCAGGGAAGTGGCGCGGCCAGCGGCGCACAAAAGACGGTGCGCACGGTGTCGTTCAAGATCCGCAAGACCATGGTGGAGCAGGTGAAGCGCGCGTGCCTGGACATGGACTACCCGCTCATGGAGGAGTACGACTTCCGCAATGACAAGACGATCCCGGACATCGAGATGGACCTCAAGCCCACGACGCGCATCCGCGAGTACCAGGAGAAGTCGCTCAGTAAGATGTTTGGCAACGGCCGCGCGCGATCGGGGATCATTGTGCTGCCGTGTGGCGCCGGAAAGACGCTGACCGGTGTCACCGCTGCGTCGACGATCAAGAAGTCGTGTCTCTGTCTGTGCACGTCAGCGGTCTCGGTCGAGCAGTGGACCGCGCAGTTCAAGATGTGGACCAACATCCCAGAGAAGAAGATTGCGCGCTTTACGTCGGTCGCAAAGGACTACATCGACCCGACGTCGGGTGTGATTGTGACAACGTACACGATGGTGGCGTTCGGCGGCAAGCGTGCAAAGGCATCCGAGGAGGTGATGCAGCTCATCCAGAGTCGCGAGTGGGGCTGCATCCTGCTGGATGAGGTGCACGTGGTGCCGGCGAAGATGTTCCGTAAGGTCATCGGTTCGATCGCGTGCCACTGCAAGCTCGGGCTCACAGCCACGCTCGTGCGTGAGGACGACCTCATCGGCGACCTCAACTTTCTTATCGGCCCGAAGCTGTACGAGGCGAACTGGATGGACCTAACGCAGAGCGGCTTCCTCGCGAACGTATCGTGCGTCGAGGTGTGGTGCCCGATGACCGGCGAGTTCTACCGCGAGTACCTCCGCGAGACGAAGAGCGCGCGCAAGCGCGCGTTGCTGTACGTGGCGAACCCGAACAAGTTCACCGCGGCGGAGTTTCTCATCCAGTACCACGAGAAGCGCGGAGACAAGATCCTGCTCTTCTCGGACGACGTGTTCGCGCTGCGGCTGTACGCGACGAAGCTCAACAAGGGCTACATCTACGGCGGCACGGGCGAGCGCGAGCGCATGCGCCTGCTGCAGAGCTTCCGCAACTCGCCGCTCGTGAACGTGATCTGCATCTCAAAAGTGGGCGACACATCGATCGACCTGCCGGAGGCGAATGTGATCATCCAGGTCTCGTCGCACTTTGGGTCGCGGCGGCAGGAGGCGCAGCGCCTCGGCCGCATCCTGCGCCCGAAGGCAAACGCCACTGGCGGCTTCAATGCGTTCTTCTACACGCTCATCTCGACGGACACGCACGAGATGTTCTACTCGAACAAACGCCAGCAGTACCTCGTGGACCAGGGGTACACGTTCAAGGTGGTCACGGAGCTGTACGACGCGGAGACGTTCCAGGGAGTGTTCACGAAGAAAGACGCACAGCGACAGCTACTGAACGAGGTGCTGAGCGCGGACGTGGAGAGCGCGGCGAAGGACGAGAACGCGGCGATCCGCGACGACGAGGACCTGTCGCGTCTCGAGCTGAGCGGTGCCGGCCGCAAGAAGAAGAAGACGAGCTCGCTCGGGGCGCTCTCTGGCGCAGACGGCGCGCAGTATATGGAGTATTCGGCGGGCCATGGCGCGAAGCAGCGCCACAACCTCTTCCGCGACCGATATCGCTAGGTGCTTGCTTAGCGAGCGTCCTTCGAACGGGTTGATTTGCTGCAAGGGTCCTCATCGCGGTTGGGATCGTTCAAGTGTCTTGATGCTCCAGACTGTGAAGATCTCTATTCACAACGTCTTGGCGAGAAACCAGCCGCAACAGCGCTTGTAAGACAGAGAAAACGAAGAAACCTCATGATCATGCTACGCATTGCACAATGACCAGCAGGAACTCCATGATGGGTGGACGAAAGTTGGGATCTGTAGTGTCACGTTACAAGCCTGAGCAAAGTCGTAGAGACATCGATCGATTGGAGTGCCTGGGTTCAGCTCAGCGGCATTGATGATATGCACTCCGAGTCCCAAGACTCGCACTCTCGCATGTGGCGCTTGCCACAATATGACCCTATCTCACAGGATCATCACCTTGAAAGAGAGGTATGAGTGCCAGTAACTGCTTGAGTATCCCTGCGCACACGAACATTGGCCACCATCAACGATTTGAAATGAGCGTGACACATATCGGCTACGGATGTCACGTTGGTGTGTGTGTGTGTGTTCACAGCACACTAGTACACACTATGCGCAACACCCGCAGCAAGGGCATCGCCGACGTGCGGCAGTCGCGAAATTCCGTCTCGTCCGCTGAAAAGGCGCTGTGTCCGCAGCAACCATCAGCAGCTTCCTCTCTTGCATGGGCTGACTACCTGCTGCGCGGGTGGGCGGATGTGTCATTGCCACTTGCTTTCTCGCTATCGCGATGGCCAATTTGACCTCGAACGGCGCTTTCGTCGTGACGTCGCGGACCCACTTCACTGGCGCTCAGTATGCTGGCGCGAACAGCTGGCGTCGGCGCTCGCCCTGACTTTCCCTCGCCTCCCCCCCCTCTGCCGACCCCCAACCTCTCTCTCTCTCTCGCTCTCGCTCTCTCGCTCTCGAGCGTGGAGACTTCCGCCCTGCAGCTCACAACAGCAGACGACGCGCGAGACGAGCGAGCGGCGATGGCGGCAGCGGGGGTCCGCGCGGCAGCGCTGCTGGCGGCGGCCGCCGTACTCCAAAGACGTGCGCACTTGCTCGAAGCACTGCAGCGGGCGCGTATCCCAACTGACTAACCAACTCACCGACTCGATGGCAGCAACGAACGCGGTGGCGACGCTCGAGACCTGCGCCAGCGTGCAGACGTGCACAGTGCGCGGCGCGTCCAAAACGTGCGACGTGCGCGTCGAGAGGTGCCCGCCGTGCATCTTCCCCAAGGGCAGCGACTTCACCTGCTACGAGTACGAAACCGAGACGCGCGCCACAGCGCAGTGCCCGTACATCACCAACACGACCAACTTCATCGACTGCTGTACGTTGCGCGGCAGTATGCTATGTGGAAGTAAGTACTACGAGCGAGTGACTAACCTGCGCGCCAATCCCACTGCAGCGTCGACGGAAAACTGGACCAAGTGGAACACCGCGGCGAAGGCGTCGTCCACGAACGAGACGCTGCGCAGTAGCGCGTCCGGGTCGGGGGCCGGTGGCGGCAACTCGACGGCGGCGGGCGACAGCAGCACATCCGTGAGCGCCACGAGCTCGAGCACCGGCTCAAGCTCCAACGTGGTCCTGTACGCGGGTATCGGCGTCGGTGTACTCGTAGTGCTGCTCGTGATCGCGGCGCTCTGGCGGCGGCGCAAGCGCCAGCGCGACCGTCGCAACACCGTGCAGCGTCACATGGCGCGCGGCTCGAGCAAGCGTGTGAAGACTAAGCACGAGGAGGCGTTCGGGGGCGCCGGCGGCGCCGTGGCGTACAACAACGCACTGGACACGAGCAAGGGCGGTGCGTACGGGAGCTACCACCACCGCAAGCTCTCGGACCCAGTCATGATGGAGGACCCAAGCCGCGGGAGCGACACCGCGTACATGACAGCAGCGCCGACCGAACTGAGCGTGGACGGCATGCTGGGCGAGCCGCCGGTGACGCCCGTCGTGCTGCTCGACAACGGCGCGTTCAAGACGGGCAAGAGCGTCGGGAAGAGTAATAACAACGGCGGCGGCTTCACGTCCGTGAACGACCTGCTCACGCAGGACATCTCGATCCGGTGCACGACGAGCGCCAACGTCTTCGACGAGTACCTGCGCATGAAGCAGGAGATGAACTACGACGACGATGCCATGAGCGAGGTGATGAGCGAGATGAGCGACCTCGACAGCGACACGATGAGCCTGCATAAGTATTCGCTCGAGTCGGCGCAGGGCGTGGGCGGGCTGCCGGCGCGCCACGACGGTGGGCTCTCGATCACGGACTCGGAGTTCGAGGAGCACATGGAGAACCGCGGCGAGAGCGAGTGCTACAGCGAGATGTCGTACAACGACGAGAAGTACTCGTTCAGCGAGGACGACGACATGACGAGCGAGTTCGCGCAGAGCCGAGTGGGGCGCAGCAACACCAGCAACAACAGCGGCGGCGGCAACGCACCCGACCGCGAGGTGGAGATCTAGGCTACGCGGAGCGCCACCCCCGAGCGAGCGAGGCCGACCGTATTTTATGAGCAGGGGCAGTGCGATCGATCGCTCCCCGCCGCTTGCAGAGCATTAGTAGCGTCCGTCGTTGTTTGTGTACAGATACTGCGTGAGGAAGAGGAAGCTCATGCGTCCGTGAATGGAAGACGTGACCTTGGAAGAACGCACTTGACCACGTAAAAGTTGCTGCTCGAGCAGTGCGTTTGATCGTTAGCGCGAAGAAAGCTGCGGACACCTGCATCTGCTGGAACAGAGCGAGAGAGAGAGCGCGAGCTGAAGAGCTGGCTGATTAATACCTGCTACACACACGCATGCGCTTCAGACCTCGGAGCGCGCGGTCTTGCGCGAAGAGCGCGCGCCGCCGCCACCCACGCGCAGCTTCTTTGCGTCACGCAAGTCGTCGGCGTCAGCGTCGCCTTCGGACTCGGACTCACCCGCGTCGTCCGGCTTCACGCGTGCGCCGCGCTTCTCTCGCTCCGTCGCCAACGCCGCTGCAGCCACCTGTTGCTGCTGCTGCTGCTGGAGAGCCTGTGCCGCAAAGTACGCGCCGGTCTGCACGGCTTCGACAGGTGACAGCGCGTTCACCGCGCGCATCTGCGGCTCCGGAGACGGCGCAGGCATCGAGGAGGAGGAATCAGTCGCCAGCTTGCCGCCGAAGCGCCGGATGCACTCCTCTGCGATGAAGTCGAGCACCTTCTGGTAGATGCGCGCGCGGAACTCGACGCGCTCGTTACCCTCGACGTACGACGGCAGCGGCACCACGACGCCGTCAAAGTCTTGCATCATGAACGGGTACGTCATCTGCGGCGGTTGCGCGCCCGTAGACATGATCGTCCCCTTGGAATCGACTGTCGCCCCCGCCGTGGCACCAGCTGACGCTCCCACACCCGGCATGGGAGACGGCTGTCCGATCGCCTTCGTCATCACGGGTGCGATGTCCGCGAACGTCCCGGACGCGGCGGCCTTGGCTGCGCTCTTGGCGGCGGCGCGCTTGTCAGCGGCAGCCGTGGAGTCGCCGACAAGCGCACCGCCAACCGCCGCCGCGACACTCTCAGCGTCGAGATCGTCCGGCAGGAAACCGGCAGCGGCGGCGGCGGCACGCGAGCGCTTGTCACGGCGCGAGTTGCGGTTCTTGGAGTCGAGCTTGCGCTGGTGCTCGTTCTGGCGCCGGCGGTGGTCATCGCAGAGGTTGTGCGCCGCGCCGGACGTCTTGAGCGCGCGCTCGTTCGGACACTTGCCCGTTTTGTAGAGGCACTTGCCGCGGTACGGGCCGCGGGGGGCGCTGGCGGTCAGCACCGCGGCGTTTACGCCATCCGCGGTGACGGCGATCGTCGAATGCGCGGCGGCGGCAGGCGGCGACTGGAGCGCGTGGAAAGCGGCGGCGGCAGCGGCGGCTTGCTGCTGGTGGTGCTCGCGCTCCTGCGCCGCATTGTCGTCAGCCATGCTGAGGAGCCTGATGCGCTCTGTTTTTCTCTGTTCTGAATCTGATGGCTCTCAGATTTCTGCGGTTGTTCTTAACTGGAGACGGTTTATAAATAGCTACGTCCGGATGTTGTTCGCCGCGGTTATCCGGTTTCAAGTTCCTCTTGCAACAGTACCGACAACTTATTCAGCCTCTACGAGCTTCCGTCAACCAAGCATGCAGCATGAAGCTTCATAGCATTCGACGCGAAGGCTCTCGTTCCAGCAGCGCTTCATCGGGGTCCCCGACTGGTGTTGCAGTGCCAACTAACGGTGACGCCAACCTGAGCTTGCCCTATATACTTGGCCGCAGAACGTCGGTTTCCGTATCGATCGGCAAAGCGTGCATTACGTGGTTGACACGACAGAAAGAGACCAGAGATGTCGAAGTGGCAAATCTGCGAGTCGTGTTTTCCCACTTGCCTGTCGCCGGCGACGCCCGCGATCTTGGTGCCATGTCCATCGACGCACACTTGACAACTTCGCGTTGTACCTATCTGGAGGAACGAACAGTCGATTAGCCTCAGTCAGATCTCCCTTTGAGGAATGCCTCGAGTCATCCGAAGCAACAGCTTATCCGGTCGACGAAGACCATGAAAAGGAATCCCTCCATCTTGTGTACAACCGATTGGACGTGAACAAACTACACACTTCTCCGTGCAGGCGGTATGGCTACTTCTCATGCTCACGCGTCGCAGTCTTTGTGCTTGGCGGTACCCGCGGCCGGCGACCTTCCGATTGTGCCCGAGCCGTTGTTCTTGCCATCACTGGTACCTCCTGGGGTCACCGTGGGGAGCACAACATTGTTGTCGTCGTCATCCTCATCCTCATCCTCATCATCAGCGTCAGCGTCACCGCCCTTCGATCCGGGACGTGTCGTTCCGGCTGCGGGACCACCAACGTCGTCGTCATCCGCATCACCTGACGAGGATGAGTCGCCGTCGTCGTCGAACGTGAGCGCCTGGTACTCGGCCTTGAGCTCGCCGTTCTGCTTGAAGATGCCAAAGTACGCCTCCACGGTGCTGTTCGCATGCTCCGTCGCGATCTTCCATTGCTCATCGAAGCCCGCGAAGTAAAAGTACTTGAGCTCGTGCTGCTTCGCGAGCGTGTAGAAGTCCTTGAAGTACGTCGCCGCGTTCTCTGGAGACGCCTTGCTCGCGTCCGCGTGGACGCCGT
>JAASFW010000230.1:0-28211 GCA_023334005.1 Globisporangium orthogonon | reverse complement strand
CGATGCCGGTCTCGGCGCGGTTTGAGCTCATCAAGCTAGCGCATGGGCGGCAACGAGAGCAGCAGCAACAGCAGCATTAGCAACGTACGTCATTTAGTGGAGGTGGACGAGTTTAACATGGTGCGAGATTTGCGTGAAGTATCGTATTCTGCCTGGCGACTGCGAAACATAGGAACACCGATACTGGCTTCGAGTCGAGTCACATCCAGCCCAAGATGTCTGCCGACCTTGCGATCGTGGACATGTTCGAGGTGGAGATCGAGTCCTAGATCTAGTGGCGGCATCGTGAGATCGTGTTGAGCGCGTCGATGTTCGTCGACTCCTCATTCATACGCTTCTTGCATCCAAGCCTCTCATGGATCTTGTTGCTGTTGCTGTAGTTGCTGCTGCTGGTGGTGGTGCTGGCGGTGACGGCGCCGCTAGAGTCGGTGGCGTCGATGTCATCGATCATCTTGCAGTATGTAAATGTGATACTTTTTGCAAATGTCGCGAGGACAATGCCCAATGCAATGAACTAGTCAGACTGTACTCGCGACGCAGTCAAGTGCCGCGAGGTGTCGGCATTTGCAGTGTTGGAAACTCTTGCGGCAATGTGAGGCGCTTTAGCAACCGCTACAGACTCGTCGAGAGCTGCGCGTGTTCTGACATGCTACCCCGACAGGACGCATTAGATGTAAGGTTGCTCTGTCACGGCACAATGAACCAAGCGACAGCAACTGCATCCTCTTCCTCCACTGCCGTCAAAGGAAGCAGTCACACCTTCGCCTATAATTCTCACACGAATTGGAGAACCACCTGCGGCAGCGCCATGGCAGTTCTCCGCCAAAACTCGTCGAGAACCGGGATCTCTTCATTCACGAGCACGTATTCATTGCTGTTACGGCACTACACCAGCAGCACAACCGGAAGAAGAACAAACCGTGACAGCGATTACTACATCCGAATGAAGGTGGCGGTACAGTCTGAAAAGCCAGTGTTCATTCGCCGAGTGCTCTGAACAATGCAACCTTCACGCAAGCGCGCTCGCGGCTACTTTGGTGGTGGTGCGGCCAGTTGCGATTTGCTTTTCAGGGGCAGCATTTTCTTCTTTAGCGCCGCCGCAGGAGCACTAATCGGTCGATCTGGAGACAGTGCAGCTCGTGTCGACTTGATCTGAATCGAACTGTTCCCCACAGACAGCGATTGGGAATCAGTGATTGGAACCATTCTTTGCGTGATGCAGACAACTACAGAGACATACTGAATTGGCGCTCCGGCTCCTGCTGCGATGCTCACTCGCTTGTCCTCCCGTCTTGCCGCAGGACTCGCTGAAGCTGTTGGCAAAGAAGAAGCTGAAGAGACTCCAGCAGTCGCAGCCCCCGGTCTCTCCGATACGCGTGTCCCGTCTTCATCTGCCTGCACTAAGTCCTCGGGAATGGATTCTGGTAGGCAAAGGTGCAACAAGAGGGCATGTCAGAAGTCCGTACCAGTATGTTGCTTTTACTGCTAGAAAGCAGGTATTGTACCGTATCCTCCAGCAAGTTGAGCACTGAAGGGAACATTGGAACGATAGATCTTGCCCGACGACGGCCCGGGGTTCACCTTCTTCATGTACGAAGATCGCTCATCTTCGACAATCTCAACCGCGTCTTCAGCGTCTGCGTTCGCGCTCACGACCTCTTTGTGGCACGACAAGCAGCGAACCAGGCAGTCCTCCGACTCAGTGTCACGACCGAGCAGTCGAGCTTCGAGTCTTGTTCAATCAAGCCAGCAAGAGCAGCAGTTAGATTCCGCTCACAACAGCCAAGCAGCTCAACATCTAGAGGAGCATACTCTTTGAACAGCTTCAGATCTGCCTTGCGTCGTAGAATGCGCTTGACACCCTCAAGCGCAGCAGTGTGATCGGGAAGCTCTCGTAGCTTTGTCTCATACTCGGCGCGCAACGCGGCAAGTTGTTCCTGCAGCGATTGACTCACGATCTCCAGTTGGCACCGTTGCTCATCGCTTGCTTTTGCAAACGTGTGCTTTGCCGCGGTGATTGCCTCTCTCGCGAGCAGAAGCTCTTCCGAGAGCGACGTGTGGACAGCTTCAATCTCCTTTGCAAGCTGAGCAAACTTCTCTGTCACTGGTGCGAAACCGACTGTGAAGCGCCTATCGAGCGTCTGCAGACCAGCGTTGAGATCATGCACTTGCCGACGAATCGCATCGTTTGTCGCAAAGTCAGCTTTGGTCTTCACATCAGCTGTGAGCTGCTTGATCGAAGCAAAGACTTCCTGCTCATTGTGAGCGCATGAACATGAGTAAGTACGCTTCGCGCAGCGCACTTATATGGCAGCAGTGGTGCGACAAGCAAAACGTTGCTACACATCCATACAATCAAGCGCGCACGCACGCACCTTGGACTTTTCTTCCAGCAACTCGATGCGAGCCGAGACTGTGAACACGTTCTTTTTGCGCTTAAGCAGGATGTTAGCGACGTCCTTCTTCTTCTTCTCCTTCACGTGGCCCTTAAGCTTGAACCACTTATCCTGCGCGCGGTGCTTGAGCTCGTCTTCTTCGTCGGCTGTGATCATGTTAGCCTTCTTGAGCTTCTTGAGTGCTGTGATGGTGCGAGTCATAGAGGAAGCATCTGGTCCGCTCTTCCTCGGCTCTCTCGAGACGCTCGTGGATTGGCTGTCCTGTTGACCGTCTTCTGAACTCTCGCTTTCAGCATCAGAGGAGGACGAAGATGACGAAGGAGAGGAAGGTTCTTGCTCCGAGGCATCCGAGTCCTGAGCAGCTGAAGTGGTGCCGTCACATGGTTCTGTTTCGGCACCATCAGGAATCGTGCTCGCGTTTGCTTGAGACCCAGACGACGCTTGATCTGCCTGTGATGTCACTTCTTGCACGACCTGAGGAACCGAGAGGGATGCTGCAATCTGCTGCGTCGCCACAACATTCTCAGCGACAGCTTTATCGGGCTGCTTTGCGGTCAGCTGTGACTTTTTTCTCGACGCCGCCTTGCGTAGAAGCCCATGTTCGATTTTTGTTTCTTTCCGAGAGCTGTTCTTCTTGAGGAACGGAGCTGGCGCGTTGATCTCCACCGCACTCCCGATGTCTGCAGATGTTGGTGCTTGTTCATTCAAAGTTAGAGTGGTCTCCTTTATGTTGATCACTGGGTCGTCTTGACGCGTTGGCGCTTCAGGAGGTGGAATCGGTCCAGCCTTGGGTGCGATGTCACTCAAGATCGTCTCAGAGTCCCAACTTGGACTTTGAGATGAAGGGGGAAGATACGCGCTTGTCGAAGCTGCTTCGGCGGGACTTGGCGGTGTCCGCTCGCTGGTTGATTCAGCGGCTCTAGTGAAGTCATTCTCGTCTCTCAATGGATCTGTCTGTTCCTCCAGCTCATATGAAGATTGACTCGTGGGGGCTTGTTCCGATGGTTCAGCGTGATCGGATAATCGTTTACCTCCATCGCTCGTACTAGTCTCCGTTTGTGCTTGCGGAGGTTGTTCAAACACAACTGGAGTTTCAGGTTCATTCGGGAGCTGATGTGCATTCTCAGGAGATTGAACAGGTTCCAAGGTATGACGGACATCGCCATCCTCCAATGATCGTGAACTTCGCCCTGACTCCTCAACCAGCAGCGACGAACTCGCTGGCGCACCAGAATCGCTTCGATGGGTCATCGCACTCTCTGCCTCATCCAAAGACCGATCGGAATGCAGCCCATTGATTGCCAAAACGACATCATCCTGGATGCCCTCTGGGGTCGATGTCTCACTTTCTTGCTGCTCAAATATCGGGGGAGCGACTTTAAGTGCTTCGTCATGCGCTTCGGCGGTACCGGCAGTCAGCGGTGTCTCGCGTGTTGCAGTACTGTAATCACGAGCGTCGTTTTCCTTGCTGCGCTCTGAGTCGCCTGTTGCCTCTTCCGCAACGTGCGAAGTTTGCTTATTGTCTCCTTTGGCGTTAGAGGGCTTCGTCTCGCTTTCATTCTGGTGTTGTACTGGATGGTTCCCTGTTTTCTTCTTGTGCGCTTTCTTGACTGCTACAGCTGTGATCAGGGTCTTCTTCTTGGCAGCGCGATCGCGCTCCTCGACTGGAGCGCTGAGCGTGTCGATGATCGACCCGGCCATCTCTGTCATCTTGACTGTCGTCTTGTTCGGCCCAAGCTTTTTCTTGACAGTCGCGGGGGCGCGGAAAGCCTTGTTATCGGGTTCTGGAGGTGCCACCCAGCGGTGCGCGTTCACTGCCTCGTCATCGACGTTCGCAGCGGTCCCTTCGATGTTGTGCGCGATGTTGCGCAGCTTGAGGTCGAGCTCTGTCATGCCGAACGAGATCTCGGTCATCCAGCTCTCCATCGAGTCGACCTTACCGCAAACGACTCGCATGATCGTCTCCATGGCCATCGCTTGCTTGCCGAGGTCCAAGAAGAGTCCCTGGAACATGTCGCGCGAGACATCACCCAGTGCGGGTGTCTGATGCACGAATTTGCCTTCACTCGAAGTTCCTCCACTGATGCTACTGTGATTGCTATCGGCATGTTGGCTCGTGCTGTCGCCATGGCCAGAGACTGCCATCGGGTGCTCCATGGACGACGGCGGCGGCGGCTTTCCCATCTCTTGAACCGCAAGCTCGTGTTCATTTGACGATCCCCAAAGCGTCGCACAAAAAATCAAGACAAGGTACATCACTAGGCTTCTTCGATGGTGGCGCGACACTCGCTGGTGCATGCGGTCAGCGCCATCCTCCTGGTGCTTGCTGCTGTGTTCGGACAGATAGACGCACTGGAAAATGGTCGCTTCCAGTTCGCGCAGGCAGTGTACACCACCACTGAAGACTTTGGTGTCGCCTACATCACAGGTAGGTTTCTCTTCCTAGCAGCTGCCCCTTGCGTCGTACGTATCACTTTGCGTGTGCGACGAATGCTAACACACGCACTTCCTCGCACGCACTCTCGCTCCTCCCATCCACATGCTGGGGATTCCAGTCCAACGCAGTCTCGGCGGCGAAGGACGCGCCGCTGTGTACGTTTCGACACTGCTCGGCGGTGGCAACGCCGTGCCCGGACGAGACTTCAAGCCCGTGTTTAACCGAAGTCTCGTATGGCAAGACGGCGACGACCTGGAGAAGGAGCTGTATATCAAAGTCCTGAATGACGGGCAACCGCAAGAGGAGTCCAAACTCTTCACATTGTACCTCCACGACGCGACCGGCGCGAAGATCAACCCGGAGCGCAATACGACAGAGATCGTTCTCGCTGCTCCAGCTAACCGTGGGTTAACGCTGTCGTCAATGTCTCTGTTGCGATGCACAAAGGTACAAACAAACTGACCCTCAGCTCGGTGCTGATGACAACCCCTTCTTTTTTATGATTTGGCTCTCGCAGTCTACACTGGCAGCTTCCGATTCCTGAGCTCAACGTTGGACGCAAACGAAGCTGTGGTCACTATCGATGCTCCTGCGGCCTCGGGATTCGGGATCCCGGTGATCTGGGAGAACGGCACCACTTCGACCGCGCAGGTTAAGTTCTCGATCGTGTGCGAGACCGCATGCTCGCCCGGAGACTTCGCAGTCCTCAGTCCGCCAAATGGGTTGCTCAAATGGACGCGCGATGGACCGAAGACCCAGAACATCACACTTGCGATCCCCGACGACGACATCTACGAGCAGATGGAAAGCTTTCGCGTGCGCCTCGAGCTCCTTGAGGTCGCTGAGGGAGATGAGAGCGCTCCAATTGGAGGTGTCGGGTCCATCGGCGCGATCGGCGAGGTTGTCGTGCGCATCACTGGCCCTAACGACGGTAAACATGTGTATCGAGGACGAAGACAGGCTTGAGTAACTCGACTCTGACCTTGACTTTGACCTCGACCCCGTTGTGTCTCTGGATTGTGAACATGTTGTGCAGTTCGCTCAGGCTCGATCCAGTTCGAGGCCGAATGCTTTCCAGACTGTGCTGCCAAGTCGTATCGCGTGCTGGACGGAGGTGCAGCGCAGGTGATTCTTCAGCGACGCAATGGCAGTGACGGCGCCGCGTCCGTCACGCTCCGCACCGTCGACGGCACCGCGTTTGCTGGTGTCGACTACAAGCCGCTGGTAAAGGTAGTGCAGTGGGCGGAAGGCGACTCGCAAGACAAAAGTGTGATCGTTGAAGCGCTTGCTGGAGTCACAAGGCTTCGTACCAAGCGATTCTCGCTCGTGCTTCAGGGTAGTAGTGGAGCAGTGCTGTCTGGACGCCATGCCAGCGAGTCGTTCGTGGACGTTCTTGGACCAAGCAACGTCGTGATGGGAGATGTGAACTTTGTTCAAACCGAGCCGCTTGATGGCGTGCTGCGCTACCCTGACCTCGATTTCCTCCCACTCGCCACACGGCTCAATTCGCGGCTAGGCAAGTGTCCGCGCGTCGTGGTTTCGCGGCCGGGAGCTCTGGAACTGCTGCTCCGTCGTGACTTTGCAAACGTCATGGGACCGGCGAGTGTGACGCTGCGCACAGTTGATGCCACTGCGACTGCAAGCGTAGACTTTGCGCCGCTCATGCCCGCTCCAGCAACAGATCTCATCGTGGAATGGAAGACTGGAGAAAACGCCGACAAGCGCGTGACGCTGACCATCCTCGACCCAAGGCAGTTCGACATCACCACACGCTACTTTGACATCGAGATCGCGTCGGTCGTGAATGTGGGACTTGGCGACTGTCATCGTCTTCGGGTGGTGCTGGAATCTGTGAGCGAGGCGCCGCAGATTACAGCATTCGACCTCGACATGAACACGAATAAGCTCATTCTCTCGCTGAACTACCCGGTCCTCGCAGCGACTCTCGATGCGTCCAAGCTCCGGCTTCAATCGGCAACGAGCAATGTACCGGCGACGACGCAGACTCTGCAACTTTCGCGCTTGACGACGACTGCAAGCGGCGATAGTACTCGAATCGTCCTTGACATCAGCACAAGCGAGATGAACGCACTCAAGATGAAGACTGGTCTCGCGAAGAGCGTCGCGACGGTGTTTCTTGCTGCATCGCCCGGGGTGTTTCAGTATGTGGTCGAGAGTTGTGTGAGTCCTGGTTCGAGAGAGTGCGTGCCTCGTCAGCTCAAAGGCATTCCAGTGTCAGCAGCACTGTCAGTCACGTCGTTCGTTCGCGACTCAGTCGCTCCTGTGCTTCAAAGCTACAGCTTGGATCTCCCGCAACAGCTTCTTAAGCTGCACTTCTCCGAACCGGTTGACAGGACCAAAGTTCGAGTTGAAGCCATCACATTCGCTGACACTGCAGTGGCCGCAAACGTGCATCAGCTCTCCTCTATTGGCGGCACGCACTTGTTCAACCCCAATCCCCATCCCCTTCGTGGCGCAGCTTTGCAGGACGGCGCCAAGCTTCCTGCGGACAGCACGTACATCGTGATTCAACTAGGGAAGTCGGATATTGACGCCCTTCAAGCGGTCGGCAGCGGATTGATCGGCATCCAGCGCCCGTCGACGTTCCTTTCAGTTTCCAGCATGCTTGTCTCTGACTTTTCAGTCCCACCGAACGCGCTTCGAGCGATCGAGCTTCCAGACACACCGCTTCTTCAGCCCGCAGCATCCGACTGCAGTATATGTCCAGCAGGTACATTCCTCACTGCCTCGTGCTCCGACTTGCGAGATCGCATGTGTACCACGTGCACCGTGTGTCCGACGAACTCGTTCGCGCTCACGCCATGCTCGGCAACGCACGACACGGTTTGTTATCCATGCACCGAGTGCCGTGGAAGCCAATTCGTGTCCACACAGTGTACGCCGACGACCGACCGTGTATGTACAACGTGCACGAGGTGCACGCGCAACGAGTACGAGGCTTCGCCGTGCGTGAACGGTGTCGACCGTGTTTGCCGCTCGTGCGACTCGTGCTCGCTCACGAAGGAACAGCAGCGCACGTGCGAGGTGAGCTTCAAGTGGCATCGAAAGCTCATGAAGGCGCCGTACGCGTGCCCGCGCCAGTCTCAGAGGTTCCAGACGCTCGAGGCACGGCTGCAGCGCGCCAAGTCCAACCGCTGTGGCGCCGGTCGCTGCTCGTGCTCCAACAGCGGCGTTGGCAACGCGAACCCAAACGCCGAAAGCTTCCCGTACGACGAGCGCTGCACCGAGCCTGCTGTGTACAACATCTTGCTGTAGATCAACCACGTCATGCAGCAGAACAGCTAGACACTAACAAAGTACGCCTTCAGCCATCAGTGTTGCTCTATCTCTCATGCACAGTCTACTTTGCTTTAGCATCTTGATCAACTCGCCCATTCTTCTTCTATCTTGCCATCTTCGTCATCGCGTTTCGTATCCGCCCCACTAGCCTGAAGAAGCCGCTAAGCGGATCTCGTAGAACTCGTACGCGAGCTCCTGCGCATCGGCAACTGTCTCGAGCAGCAGCTTCCCCTCTGACAGCTCGAGCACCGGCGTGATCGAGTACACCAAGTCCCCCGTGGACTCGGACAGCAGCTTGTGCAGGTGTTGCACGCCAAAGCGGCTGTGGCTGTCGGCGTTCATGAGGTATGCGACGCCGGAGCTTGCCAGGCGATTGCGAACGACGCGCAGGAAGCCCTCAGCGGTGCTCGGCTCGCAGATGATGTCGCACGCGATGATCACGTCCATCTTCTGCTCAGGCTTGATCGTCTCCATGCGGTCCCAGTCAAGATGCTCCACCTGCACGGGCGGTCGGGCGACGGTGCTGCTTGCAAGACCATCGAACTCGTGGATGAAGCCCGCGTTGAGCTCCACGTTGTACTGCAGCGCGCGGCAGGTGTCGTCCTGGTAGTCGGTGAGCACCGTGCGCTGCGCGTACCGTGCAGCTGTGATGCCGCCAAGCCCGAGTCCGCTGCCCACCTCGAGCACGCTCTTGCCGTAGAACAGCTCGCGGTGCACATGCACCCAGCGCGCGAGCACGAACGCTGCTCCCCAGAGCAGATACCCCGTCTTCGGCTGTCCCGTCATTCGTGTCGGCACCTGCCGAATAAGCACGGTCTGGACGTGTTCCGAGTCCCCATCGCGTGGATCGAGCGGCAGCGGCACCGCTCTGGGCGAGTTCCGCTCAACGGCACCCAACTGGCGCGCTTTGTGCGGGAAGCTGACGCCCGTCGTGGTCGACGTGCAGCTCGAGACTACTGTCGCTGCAGCCTGCGATCATTTCACAAGTGATTTGAGCACCCGGGTCGCCATGAGAGAGAAAGAATCTGGCGACACTGAGCCGAACCTCTTGGATGAGCTCGTTCTCGTGCTCCATGAGGCGGACGAGCAGGGGGTGCGAGCCAATCCGCGCTGCAAACAACCGCACCGTCAGTGAGTGAGTCTTTAAGTTTCGCAGCGTCGATCCGCTGAAACGAGCTGCACATGCGTTGACGCACCGACGAACGTCGCGTTGTCCTCGTCCACGAGCGCGTCTGCAAGCAGCAGGAGGACCTGTTGCCACAACGAGCGCTCGCGTCTCGTCAGTCCCTCTCTCATACTCTCGCATTCTCTCAATTGCTTTCTTCAGACGCCAGCTGCCGCACCTCACTCATCTCGTGCACGCGCTGCTCCGACGGCGCGCGCTCCTGGAGGAACGCGCGCATCTCGCGGTCCGCGAACTCGAGGAAGCCCGCTGCTCGCACAGTCAACACGTCCAACTCGCTCAGCGCCAGCAGGAGTAGCAGCGAAAGTAGCAGGCGCGAGACCTACCGAGACCAAGTACGCAGCGACCGAACGTGGTGCTCGAGAGTGGCTGGAGCTGCGCGAGGGCGGACGTAGACACAGCATCGCCAGGCTGCTGCAGCTGGCACACGACATCCTTCGCGGCCGCGACCGCCTGCTGCAGCGTCAGGTGGTTCCGGAGCTGCACCATGTTCTCCGAATCTCAAGCTTGCTGGGTTGCGGGCGCCTCGCTTGAGGTGGAGCTTGTCGTTGTCGTAAGTGAAGCACCTGTAGGAAGGCTATTGACTCGCTTTGCTCTGCGTGTCAAGCGGGCCACAAATTCACCAGCTGAGTTGTTGGGACGCGAGCAGTTACGTCGCATCATCGCCAGTTGCGTACCCTAATTGCGATGATGTACCTATTCTAGGACTACATCTACAGTTTCTGAACTTTGTCGGCCAATCACAGCGCGTTAAACAGTCATTTAACGCGCTGCTATTGGCGGACGAAGAGGCAAAATACCGTATTTAGATGTGCGATTAGGGAAATGAGCTAAATTTGGTCTTACGAGTTGCCAGATTCGATGTACCGTGTTTCGTGACTTTCTGGTGCAGCACTGTGGACGCTTTAGTGCGAGGTGAAATGAACATGTATCGGCAGAGCGCGCTCCAAGCATGTGATTCTGACTTGCAACATGCGCTGACACTCGTTCGCATGGCCACTTGATCATAAAGGACAACGTTGCGATACACACTGACACAAACTGGAAGATTGCAGCACGACGGGAAGTCTCGAAAACTGTCTTACTTGCATGCCACCAGAACACCTATCTATCCATTCATTCTGCAACGAACAGCGGCAGCCCGTAGCACACGGCGGCGTGGCCGTTCAGAAACTGGAGCTTGCACACGCGCCGCGCCTGGCGAAGAGCACTGGCGAGCGAGACACGCTTGACGCTGCTGTCACCAGCGCCACTATCGTTGCCGCAGTCGCGCAGCAACCACTTTCGGAGAACCGCCTCGCTCAGCTGGTCGATATCGCGATCGGTGACGTCCCAGAGCATCGCCAATACTCCAGGACTCCCGGCGCGCAAGTACGAGAGCACCGCGCCATCGGGGCCGAAGATCCCCTCACTCTCCAAGCGCCCACTGCTGCATCCGAACAGCAGCGCGGCGCTGCAGCCCCGGTGCTTCAGGTCGAGGACCTTGCTGCGGTGGATGTACTTCTCGCCGGAGCCGTGACCGCAGTAAATGAACAGGTCGGAGCCCAATAAATACTCTCTGCAGCACACAAGAAGAGCATACACAAGTGTGAGGACGTCAGAGCTCGCGCATCCTCTCGTGTCGCTATGCCAGCACGCATCGCACCTCATCTCGTCTTCTTCCGGCACACGCCCTACAACACCTTGCCAGCCGAACCGCTCGCGTCCAATGTCAAAAATCGGCGCTAATTGCCTCTCTGTCGACTTGAGATCGCCCGCTGCATTCAACACGAAGCTCGTCCGATCTCGACGGATACTTGGATGCATCGCACTGCTGCTGCTGCTGCTCGCCAACTGGCTTCGAGCGCGGAGAGTGCTCACTGTCCTCAAAATCACCTCGAGCGACGGCATCCGAGTCACGCTGTGACTGCTCTCCATCACGTCCAGACCCTCCCATGGAAACTCTTGTAATCGATGATCAAGAACGAGAATCGTCGCGTCTAACTGAGACTGGGAATTAGCTCCATTCGATCGAGAAGCGAGTCGCAGCGACAGCGCGGCATTCCGAGCAGTGGTCAGTCGCTCGACCAGCACCTTCTTGAGCCCATCCGTGCTCAGTCCTGCTGATATCAGCGCATCCTTCAGTTCGCCGACTTTCATCGTATTGATCGCTTCACTCGTCAGCGAAAGCAAAGAACTGGCAGCTGAGTCACTTGGGTCGCTGATGTCGCTGGGATTGCCGCTTAGCGAGGCTTCTTCGCGCATGATCGCGAGGATGTGCGCCGAATCGATCTCGCTCAAGCGCACACCCATCTTCGCCGCGATGAAGTGAAGTCCTTCCTTACACTCAGCGTCCGATAGACACCGCTGCGACCTTGCCATTGCACCGAACAGCGCCTGGTACTTCGCTGTGGTGCTTCTCCATCCAGTTGTGCCCGCCAACATCGACCAGCACCGCTCCGTGCAGGCGTTGGCGGCATCACTGCCGCGCACAAACAAACACTTCCAGAACCCGAGGCTCGCCTAACGACATGAACGAGCGTCAGCTTACTCATGAGAAACGACAAGCATACCATCTCTCTCTCTCTCATGCACCTGGAAAGCGCGTATTACAGATCCGAGACGCTCATCAAGCTCGTTGCGCTTGCTCCACCATTGCTTCTTCTTCTCTGTCGTCCACGACCCAGTCGAATCGGCAGAGTTCCCAAATAGCGACTCCCTGTGCGCATTTCAAGTGCGTGTTATGAAGTGTTTGACAGAACTACCACAAAATTACTTTGGTTCGCACCTGGACTCTGCAATCACAGCTTGCACCTCTTCCATCGCGCACTTCCAGTCGACTCCTTCAAGGCAGAACGAGACTGGATCCGTGCCGTCGTTCTGTCGAACCAAAAACGCATTCGGTTTTGATCAGAATCATCACCTCTGCACTCAGGTTGCGCAACACAAGGAGCAGACCGCACCACGATACGCGACACCACCAGCTCCGACGATGCGCTAACAACAACTGACGCGACGAGCCACGACGGTGGGAGGCATCGAACCTGCGCTCTCACTGATACCACCTTTTGTTCGAGCTGGGTTTGCGGGCTGGCGCGCGAGCTGAGCTGCAGATGTGAGGAGAGCTGCTCCAAGCACTTTTCCAGCCCCAAGTCTGGAGCGTCGTCGGAACAACTCTCGTCCTCCAAGCGCTCGATCACGCTCGAGTCCGCCAGAAGAAACGCGCTCGCCCAAGACCAAAACTCGAGTTGCTCTCTACAATCCTTTCCGAGACTATCCGAGCCGGCTGCTTGCACTTCCACCGACAGCATATACGCCGCTCCAAGACTGCCACGCAACAGTTTGTTGATGTCCGACAGCCCGCAATGGTGTCCCAAGCCGTATGCTTCTTCCAGTAAAGACACCGTCTCTTCGAGCGTCATGAGCGCTCGAGATGGCAGCGAGCGCAGCAGCGACAGGTTCCAGCAGCTCAGTTCAAGCATACACTTGACGCGCTCGAGCCGATTTTCGCATCGCTGTGTGCATAGCTCCAGCTTCCTCGCAATGGGAACTAGCTTGTCCACACTTGCCTCCACACTGAGGTCCGAATGTAGTGTCTTGATGCGAAGGACTCTTCGAAGGCATCGCGTCTGTGCTTGCCGCAAGCCAGTCGATGGAAGCTGGTCTCGTCCGAAATGTGCCTTGAGCACATCGAGCACGCTCAGATATACCTTCAGAGCACCCTTGGCGTCTCCTTCAGCGACGTGCAGATCTCCTCTCTGGATGGCTTCGTTGCACTGCTGCTCGATGAACGCGGAATCAGATACAAAACAAAGATGTCCGCCTTTTGAAGCGGTCGCTCCTATCGGTGCTCTGCTGTTCGTCTCGATCACGCTCGGCCATTCGCCGTGAGTCGACCACATGACTTGCAGCGCTGCCTTCGCTTGACCCGGGCAGTTGGACTGCAATTGCAAGCGAGCAAACTCGTAAAACGGGCTGCGCTGGAAGAAACGCAGGTGCAGCCCGCCAACCAGCTCCATCGCCTCGGCGTAGTAGAGATGCGACCTTGGCCACCAACAAGTGTGTCAGCACAACAGGCGATACGCTACAACCACTCACTTGTCCAGATATCATAACAAGACTATCATAACGAGACTCACCGCTGAGGCTGGCCGATCATGCTGTACAGTGTCCCGATGCGGCAAAGCACAAGCTTCGCGGCATGAAGAACATCCCACGACGAGAACTCCAGAGCCTTGAAGTAGATCAGCGAGGCGCTTCTCGCTCCGTCGGTGCTTCGATTCGGAAACTGGATCTCTTCAGGCAGCTTGAAGTGCGGGATCGTATCTGGTGAGCCCAGAGGCGCAAACTTCTTTGCGAGTTTCCAGCAGATCGCGAGCGCCCGTTTTGCTTCGTTCACAGCCAATCTCCCTCGGCCATCACAAAAGTGAACCTCCGACAAGATCAAATGCACGAGGAGTTCTCGCGTCCCCACTGCTTTCAGGACAGTTGATTTGGACATCCCTCCGCCTGTGCCTTTCATTTTCAGTTCTTGTAGTAGCCGCATCACGTTCTGGAGGTGACTGACGACGTGTCTTGGATCGTCCATGGAGTGCTGCTGCACGCTCAAAGCAATCTCCGCGTCAATCTGCTGGAAAGACAGAAACTCGAGTGAAGTTCCTTCGCTTGTGTCCATTTCTTCTCTGCCCAAGCGCTCTCCAGCAGTTGCCTCGACGTGCAAGTTCAAGAGCTCCAACGATGGTGGTGGCCACGCAGACGACACCTCATCTCGACCGGCGTCCACACACTGGATCTTCTCCAGCAGTTTTCTCGCCGCATTTTCTAAGAACGGACACGAAATCAGCGACAACGAGTTGCACACTGCTTCGAGGCATAGCGCAACGCTGCGTGCGTCGAACAGAGCTGCCGTCGGCGAGTTCAGATCACCTACTGGTACATTCTTCCAGCACTGCACGCACGCTTCCACGTCTTTGATCGCGTCTTCTTCGCTGATATCGACTCGCGCTCGACACTCGGCCTCTGTACGATGTTCTTTCGAGTAACTCGACAGAAGAATGATCTCCATGCCCACGACTCCACGCCAACCGTGTGCCCCACCTAAATCAGTCTTGCAATGCACAGAGCCGCTCTGTTCCGACGAAATTGCGTTGCCCAGAAGGTGATGGGCTCGTTCCAGTTCGCTGATTGTTTGGGCTGCGCTCTGCTTTCCAGAGTAGAACCCTGCGTAGCTCAGCTTCCGAGCGCTCAAAGCCTGCGGAATGCTCATCTGCCACACGGGTTCGGGTCTTTCATCATCTGACAGCTCTCCAATCTGCAGCAGCAGGCTCGATAGAAAGTGCTCGCAATCTGTGCACACCTTCACCTGCTCGATCGCACGTTGGGATTCGCTAGTACACGATGAAGAGTCCTTGCCTCCACTGCTGGCGCTGATTCTCATCTTCTCGATAAGTGTCGATGACGTCGAGTCGAAGAACCACCGGAAGCCGTGGATGAGTTGACGAACCACGTTGTCGTGTACACCTCGCGCTTTGAAGGCATGAATAATGTTCTCGACAAACACCTCGAAGTCTGCTTGTACCGCTTGAAGATCGTGCTGGCCGTCCTCGAGCTCTTCGAAGAGTGCTGACACGTACTTTCCGATAGCTTTCAGAGGCGCTCGCTCACTCGCGTCACTGGAGTAGAGGATCGAGAATCCAGTGAGTGCTCTTGCTCTGGATGTGTTCTTCTCTTTATGGAAGCAATATGCGAGCAGCGACACGATCGCGTCGATCTTGAGCTCAGAGTGCGCCTTCTGGATCTCTGCGGCACTCTTTGATGGACTGCACATCACGTACTCCATGTAGCTCTCGGCAAGTTCGAACGCTGCAGTCAGCAACGAGATCGTGATCTTGAACTCGTGCTTCTTGTAGAAGTGCGCAGCGCAGCTGTAGCATTCCCGCGCGATGCCATTGATGTCTGCCAGGAGAGCTTGAAGCAGTTTGCCGCTCGAGTCGTCCGCCATCGCGTCGTCTAGGATCCGTTTCGCGAGTGCCACGTGCTTGCAAATCAGCTGGTGCTTGATGTCTTCTACACCCGGCTCACGCACTGTGCGGGAAACTAGCGCTACAATCATTCGGCGAGTCTTGGACTCGTTCACGAACAGCGCTTCGAGGCTCATCGCGTCACTCTCGGGAATGCTGCTGGATCGGATCGTATTGATGCCCTCCGCGAGTTTGTCGAAGCTGATGTTACACAAGTCCCCCCAATCACCACCACCACCACCACTCTTGTGTTCAGTGCGTGTTCGCAAGATGCAGATCGAATCCCAAAAGCGACCAATCATACCTTGTAATGACGAGTTCTTGCACTTGTGGTGAGCCAGACAGCTTCCCGGATATCGCGAGATTGTACATCTTGGTCACAGATTTCTTCATGCACCGGATCGTGAACGGGACGAAGGCTTTGTAAGCGCACTGAGGCGCGAAGTCGCTCGCGTCCGTTGCGGAGATTTCCTTCAGAAGCCCAATTGCTGATCTGAGCTGCACACCGGCGTCGCTGTTCTGCAAAATGTGGCGCATAGTATCGTCGGAGTGCTCGATCAGGAACTCGTGCACCCGCTTCCACGTTGGGTCGATCCTGTCAACTGCGTCTTCCACGTTCTGTGAAGTTGACTGTCCTAGAAGCAGAGACGCCACCAAATGAAGAAGCAGCATGCGCACTCCTGTAACTCCCGTGGTGGCTGCCTGCAGATATCGCGTCGCGCAGCTCAGGAGCAGTATGGCGTCGAGCGCTTGATCTGTGCTCTCAAAGACCGATGCTGCATGCTCGAGCCACAATAAGTAATCCCACTCAAGCGAGTCGGACTTGGCAGATGAACGTCAGTGGAAGCAGTGAGTGGGAAGTCGAGTGAAAAACGGAGTAAACAGCACAAACGATACCTTAAACATATGAGGTGACGACACGCTTCCTCGCTGCCGAACTAGGTCGAAAGCGTTTGCATAGAACGACTGGATATGTCGGTACTCTGCCGCACTCTTCTTCGAGTTCCTCTCATATTGAACTCCGACACGATACACCTGACACACCACAGACAGACACCACAGATCAGCAAACATCCGCCAGGTTCAGCTTCTTCCTACCCGGTAATTGCTACCAAACCTCACCTGCTGAATCATATACAGCGTCGTATACGTGGGACACTTGGTCATGAACGCGAGCGCGAGCGACCGGACGCGGATCGCCTTCTCGGGACTCTTTTCCCCGCCTTCACTCGCGGCTGCAGCCTTCCACAGCACCCGGAACACGCGGTCGCTGAATGACGCAGCGAGCTTCGTGTCCGCGCCTGGCATGGTGGCCAAGTGGTCGATCCACGGACCCAACGCGCTCTTCGCGATCGCAGCGACCGTCTGCGAGCCACACGAGTAACATGCATGCACGAGCGTGAGGAGCGTAGTTTATGCATCAGGTCGAGAAGAGCCGATAGGTGGAGAGGTGCGTCGCGCACCAGGTGCTGCTTGGCGTGCACGAGCACGGTGACGACTGTGTTGACGACGCCGATCACCAGGCGCGCGAACTGCGCCGAGTGGAACGCTTGCGGGTGCGGAAGATCCGCGATGTGCTGGAACGTGGCGGGCGTAATCTTGTTCTCGGCCACCTGGAGAAGCGGCTGGCACCCTCCATGCGCCTCTGCGATAGGGCGCTGCTGCAGCTTCTCGCTCAGCTGCGCGTGCGCGCGCCAGAGACGCACGTGGGCGCACGCGAGCGTGTAGCACGCCGACGCGCGCGCCTGCGGCAACTCGGCGTACTTCTTGGCCACCTGGTAGAGCATGTTGTCCAGCACCAGGTCGCCGAGTCGCAGCGCGCTCTCGAACTTGAGCGCGAGGAAGAGCGCGGCAGCCGCGACGTCCATCGCTACGAGCAGGTCATCACCTGCTGCGTGGCATGCGGCACAGTGCCCGTCATGAGCCCATCCGTCGCTTACTTTATACGAAGCCTCACAGCATCGAACGCACTGCGCTTCTTGTCGGCGTCCGAGGCGCTGCCAGCTGTGACCGCCGCGTAGCTGCGGATGACGCGCTGCGCCACTTTGGCCGCGAGCGCCGCCACTTTCTCCGGCGCCTGCGTGTGAGTGGTCGCCGCGGCGCACAAGCCCGCGCGTATTCGCGTCTGGAGGCGTGCGCTGAACGCGCTCTGAAGCAGCGCGAGCGGCGCGGCGTTGCTGCTGCTGCTGCTGTTGTTACTTGCAGCAGCGCCGCGGGAGAGATGGCCCGCCACGAGCGGCGAGAAGCGCGCGTAGAGCTGCGCGGCGTGGCCTGCGGGTGCCTCCGCGAGCGCGAACAGCTGGTGCTCGTCCATGTTTGCCTCGAGACGGAGCGATATTGAGCCTGATCAGGCCAAGCCGGTAGTGAAGAAAGCGAGGAGCATGAGTGCCAACGCCCTGGTCTCCTCCTCCTCGGAGAAGCGCCGTCCGCGCGTGCTGCTCGGCGCGAGCGGCAGCGTGGCGGCCGTGAAGCTGCCGGCGCTGGCGCTGCAGCTCGCGGCGTTCGCGGACGTGCGGCTTGTGCTCACGCGGTCAGCGGCCTTTTTCCTGGCGCAGGCGGCGGCGTACGACCCGCGCAGCTGGGAGGAGTTCGAGTCCCGCAGCCGGGACTTCAGCGACGGCGACGAAGGAGCGCTTGACGCGGGCGCTATCACGATCATCCGCGACGAGCACGAGTGGGGCGACTGGCGCGTCGTGGGCGACCGCGTGCTGCACATCGAGGTACGTCCGTGCGTTCGGTGCGCCGTTGTGGAGTGACGCTTGCGCGCGCAGGCGAGAGTCGCTCACTGCACGCTGCACGCGGCCAGTTGAAGGACTGGGCGGACGTGTTCGTGGCGGCGCCGCTGTCGGCCAACTCACTCGCCAAGATCGCGAACGGGCTCTCGGACAACCTATTGGTAGTGGCGCTGCTGCTGCTGGTGCTGCTGCTGCTCATCCAGCGACTCCGTGCGAGTCGCTCATCCACTGTGTGTGTGAATGGATCAGACGTCGGTGGCGCGCGCCTGGAGCGTCAGCAAGTCGCTCGTGTACGCGCCGGCGATGAACACGGACATGTGGGAGCACCCGGTGACGGCCAAGCACCTCGCGACTCTCGACGAGTTCGGCTACGAGATGGTCGCGCCGGTGAAGAAGCTGCTCGCGTGCGGCGTCGTCGGTGCGTCTCGTGCGTAGTGAGGACCTTCCTAGCTGCAGGAAGCGCTTCGTGGGAGGCTAACGTGGCGTGACGACGAGCAGGCGTCGGCGGACTCGCAGCCGTGGACGACATCGTGCAGGTCGTGAGGGAGAAAACGCAGTCTATTACCTGAGTGAGCTGCAACGCATAAACGAACGAGCGAGCGAGCGAACGCGAGCTCTCTCTCTCTCTCACACACACACTCACTCACGTCCCTCGTTCTTACAGCGGCGACGACGCCGCGACGGTCGTGACGTCCATGGCGAAGACGTCGCGGAGCGCGTCGATGGCCGCGAGCTCGACGTCCACGGGCGTCACGCTTGGCTGCAGGCGCGCGACGCTCGTGACCGCGCGGTCCTCGATGCCGCAGGGCACGATGCGGTCGAAGGCGCCCAGGTCGGTCGTCACGTTGATGGCGAAGCCGTGCATCGTGATCCAGCGCGTAGCGTGCGTGCCGACGGCCGCGATCTTGCGCAGGTCGCCCTTCTCCTCCTCCACCCACACACCCGTGAGCCCGTCGACCCGCTCGCCGTGGATGTCGAAGCGCGCGAGCGTGCGGATGACTACCTCCTCCACTTGCCGCAGGTACCAGTGCAGGTCCCGTTTGTGGTGGTTCAGGTCCAGGATCGGGTACACGATGACCTGTCCGGGGCCATGGTACGTCACCTCGCCGCCGCGGTCCACGCGCAGCAGCTTGAGGTGCGTGTCGACTGTCGGGTCGAACTTGACGTTGGCCAGCGTGGCGCCGCGCCCCAGCGTGTACACGCTCGGGTGCTCCAGCACAAGCGCCACGTCGTGCGGCACGCGCGGCGCGCGCTCGTCGCGCGCGGCGGCCACGCGCTGCGCGATGAGCTGTTTCTGCCAGTCCCACGCGGTCTCGTACGCGACGGAGCCGAGGCGGTAGGCCACACACTCTCGTCTGCTGGGGTCTGCCGAGGAGATCGTGCGGCACTGGCGCGTAGCAGCCGCATTCAAAGAAGCCGCAGTAGCAGCTGCTGCTGCTCGTCGTGTCCCGGCGCCGGCGCCGAGGCCGCGGCGCAGCACGAGCATCGGCATCGCGAGCATGTGCTTTGCTTGGTGTCGGCGATGGTGCCCGTAACCCGGCAACCGCTTTTGGCAGATTTTTGAAGTTGGTTCGCGGCCATACTTTGTCCGAGTCAAACCGTGTCACATGCGCTCCCCACCACCAGCTCTCGCTTCACTGTGTGCACTCGTTCAGGTAGGCTTCGCAATCACGGTGCGCTCGTGAGCTGTATACCCAGCAACTTTATTGAAGCAGAGGCTAGCGTTTCAGCCCCTCTCGCTAAAATTACCTGCCCACTTCGACGTCGAAGTACGCCAGCCTGTCATTCCCCAAGCTCCCCTCTCTCCAGCGCACCCTCTCCGGCGCTTCTCACCAAGCATGTGCGCCATCATTGCCATCCTGCTCGCGAACCAGCATGAGCACTGCAACCAGGGGCTCTACGACGGGCTCACGGTGCTGCAGCACCGCGGCCAAGGTGCGCTCGACAAGGATTGCGCTATTGCAAGTGACGTGTAGACGAACTAATCGACGTGGCGATGCCGACTTGCCTCCATCAGATGCGGCAGGCATCATGACGTGCGAGAAGAAGCGGCTGTACCTGCGCAAGGACAACGGGCTCGTGCGCGACGTCTTCAAGCAGAACCACATGGTGGGGCTGCGCGGCCCCATGGGCATCGGCCACGTGCGCTACCCGACCGCCGGCTCCTCCAGCAGCTCCGAGGCGCAGCCCTTCTACACCAACTCGCCCTACGGTATTGCGCTTGCGCACAACGGCAACCTCACCAACTCGCACGAGCTCACCGAGCAGCTCTCCAACACCAACTTCCGCCACGTCAACACCGACTCGGTGCGTCTTGCGCTGCCAAATAGACACACCCGCACACACACATAATCTAATCCCTCCTCCGTATGCTGCAGGACTCGGAGGTGCTGCTCAACATCCTCGCTGACGAGATGCTCAAGCGTGTGACAGACAAGCCGCTGGACGAGGACATGATCTTTAGCGCCGTCGAGGGTCTCTTCCGGCGCTGCCGTGGCGGCTACACGGCCGTGGCGATCATCAACGGCTTCGGCATTCTGGCGTTCCGCGACCCGAACGGCATTCGCCCGCTCGTCTTCGGCTCGCGCAAGAGCCATTATGGCACGGACTTCGCGATCGCGTCCGAGAGCGTGGCGATCGACACGCTCGAGTTCGAGCTTCAGCGCGATGTGGCGCCGGGCGAGGCCATCCTCATCAAGCAGGGTGGCGAGCTCACGACGCGCATTGTGCACCCGTCGCCGAAGCTCAGCCCGTGCATCTTCGAGCACGTATACTTTGCACGCCCGGACTCGTTCATCGACGGTGTGTCGGTGTACCAGGCGCGTCGCAACATGGGCTCGAAGCTCGCGGACAAGATCTTGCGTGCTCGGCCGGACCACGGCATTGACGTCGTGATCCCGATCCCGGACACGAGCCGCACGTCCGCACTGGAGGCGTCGCACAGGCTCAACATCCCGTACCGCGAGGGCTTCGTCAAGAACCGCTACATCGCGCGTACGTTCATCATGCCCGGGCAGGTCGCGCGCAAGAAGACCGTGCGCATGAAGCTGAACGCGATCCGGTCCGAGTTCCAGGACAAGGTCGTGCTGCTCGTGGATGACTCAATCGTGCGCGGCACGACATCCCGCCAGATTGTGCAGATCGCACGCGAGAACGGCGCCAAGGCCGTGTACTTTGCGTCCGCAGCGCCGGCGATCCGCCACCCGAACGTGTACGGCATCGACATGCCGACGCGCGAGGAGCTCATCGCGTTCAATAAGACGGATGAGGAGATCGCACGCGAGATCGGGTGCGAGTGGGTGATCTTCCAGGACCTGAAGGACCTCGAGGACAGCGTGCGGCAGGAGAATGAGATGCTGCAGGAGTTCGACTCGTCGTGCTTCAACGGGGTGTACGTCACGAACGATGTGGATCAGGCGTACTTCGACCGCCTCTCGGCCGAGCGCAATGACGCGCGCATGCAGGCCAAGAACATGGGCATGGCGCCGTTCAGCCGCACGATGTCGAGCCCGTTGTCTGACGAGACTATCGACATGTACAACGCGCCGCAATAGAGTGAGCGAGCGAGCGAGAGGGAGAATGAGCGAGTAAGTGGGGAGAGGGGATTAGAGTCGCCGAGCGCCGAGTATCGGCCGATTCGTCGATCGAGGTCGAACTTTGAGTTTAAGATCGAGCCTCGAGATCGAGTTTCGAGTTCGAGATCGAGATGAAGTGGCAAGAACGGTGTTGCGAGACTCGGTCGATCCGCCCTGCCTCTTGCGCCGGTCTCGATCTCAATTCCAAGCCTTTGCGCTATGACGTCCCATCCGACCGCCTTCCACATCTGGTGCAGCATACGCAACTCGCAGCAAGGGCTTGGGTGACGAAAGCCGTATCTATCCAAGCCGAAGATCGTACCTAGTCGAGGCCACATAGAAATGCTGCGCTTCTTTGATTTCTTCACTATCCAATCTGCCAGACTGAACTTTTCCGAGCCACGTCACAAAAGACATCGAGCGAGCGAGCGCGAGTATGGCGATGCCCTCCCCGCAGCCGTTCGGGCGCGTGCGTGACCCGCGCGACCGGCGCCGCGCCGGCTGGGACCTGCGCTTCGGCGTGCTCATGCTCTTCCCGGCCATCTGTCTCGTCGTCGTGCTCTACGAGTTCCTCTACCTCCAGCAGTACACGGCGCGCGAGGCGTCGCACGCTGGAGTTGCCGCTCCTGGTGGGGGCGCTGGAGACAACCCTCTGGAGCGCGGTGCGCACCTGCGCCGCGACGAAGAGCTGGCGTCTGCGAAGGCAACGGTGGCGTCCACGCCCGCGACCATCGTCAACGGCCGCCGCACGATGATCCTCATCGCCAACTACCGCGACTCCAAGCGGTGCGATCTACAGGAGATCTATAGGGAGAGGAGAGGAGGAGAGGCTGAATGGGTATATGCGCAGATGCTCGGAGACCCTCAAGTCGATCTTCGACAACGCGGTGTCGCCGGAGCTGCTCAAGATCAGCATCTTCGACCAGATCTACGCCGGCGAGGGCGAGAAGCCGTGCGTCGAGGCCTTCTGTGAGCTCGTGGGCGAGAGCGCGTGTCGCCGCCGCCAGATCGTCTCGTCCCAGATTGACGCGGCTGTCGCGACGGTGAGTTTGTGTGTATCTGTCTGCATGTGACTTGTGAGATTAGCCACATGAGCTATTAGCGAAGAAAGCTCATGCGGTGTGTGATGGATGATGAACAATATTGCAGGGACCCACAGCCGCGCGCTACGAGACGGAGAAGGCGATCACGGACGAGGACTTTTGCATGGCGATCGACTCGCACCTGGTGTTCATTGAGAGGTGGGACGAGATCGTTGTGGGCCAGTGGGACTCGGTGCAGAACCCGAACGCGATCATCACGGTGTACCCCAAGTCGACGGAGCTTATGGCCGACCGCAAGACCGACACGAACGTGCAGCTCATGTGCGCGTCGCGCATCGAGTCAGAGGACCCGGACTCGATGATCCAGTACAGCGCGCCGATCTGGCTCGACAAGAAGGACGTGCCCAAGCCGCGGCTCATGTCGCAGCTCGCTGGCGGCTTCAACTTCGGTGGCTGCAAGCAGGCCAAGGAGATCCGCAACGACCCGTACACGCCGTACCTGTTCCACGGCGAGGAGTACTCGCGCGCGGCGCGGCTCTGGACGCACGGCTACGACTTCTACGTGCCATCGGAGGACATCGTGTACCACTGGTACGAGCCGCGTAAGGTCGTGTGGGAGCGTGACTGGGGCGAGCGCTACGTGATCCAGCAGTCGTCCAAGCGCCGCATCCGGTACGCACTCGGGCTCCCGGTCACGGCCGAGGACTTCGACCGCACGGACCTCGACAAGTTCAGGCTCGGCACGAAGCGCACGTTCAAGCAGTGGATCAAGTTCTCGGGCATCGACCCGCTCGCCAAGTTTGTCGGCACGAACGTCGACCAGTTCCGCAACTGCGGCGAGCTCGAGTACGTGCCGTACTGATATGCTGACACACGCCAAAGCACACGGCAAAACAAGTAGAGCAAGACGCCAATTGCAGCAAGAGAGAGAGAGAGAGAGAGAGAGAGAGAAAGGGATGAGCGGAGTGAGTGGAATGAATGTGCTTGTCACCAAAGTGCCGCGTGCTCAGGACACGAGGCTTGAACATGGTGACGGATTGGAAACAGGAGACTAATTCATTGTTGTTCGCTCTGCCGCGTCGACGACTTGTTCATGTGGATTCTCCCGTCGCTCAGCGCCTAGCAGCACCTCCCATCGTCCACACTCTTCTTCTCTTCTTCTGGCAGTCGTCAGTGACCTGCCCACACCATCGCTTGAAATGAAAACTCGGCACTTGCGCAAGCAGCCGCTCGCTCGCTCGCAGGAACGTCCGCCTGAGCCTCCTGCAATCGTCGCTCGCTGCTTCTCTCACACCGTTCTTGATCGTCGATTCCTTGGCAGCCGGTCAGTCGCACTCACTCACTGGAAATGGACGCCGAACTGGGCAAAGTACCCGCTCAGAGCGCCCAGCACCGGTGTAGGCAGACTCGACTGCGCGAGCGCCGAGTACTACACCACAACAGACAAGGTCAGCCGCAGCCACGACCCACAAACTCTCTCTCTCAACTCAACCACACACACACAAGTAAAGCACGCACCACGCCAGGTCTCGACGCCGACAGCTTCGAGATCGACTCCGCCAGGTAGCGCTTCGGCGCTGGATACTCGGGCAAAATGTCGAGCGACACGACGTTCGCAAAGTAGAGCTTCGAGTAGCCCGCCTCGTAGCCCGTCTGCTCGAGCTCGAGCAGCGACTCGTCCTCGTCCTTCACAGCGCTCGAACCGTCGTCACCCTCCTCCAGGATCTTCAGGCACGCGATGAGTGCGTCCTTCCAGATCTCCGGGTTTGACGTCGCCAGCTCCGACTCGCACATCAAGCGCGTCAAGCCGATCACACACGTCTTCCTCTCCACTGCGCCGCGCGCACGGTCGACGTGCTCCAGCCACACAGACCGAACGAACATCGCCGACATTCTGCACCCAACAAACGCAGGTAGACCGTCAGTGTGGTTGTTGACGGAAACTCAAAACGACACACATATAAGTAACGTACCCGCTCTGCAGCGCCTCGAGCGAGCCAAGGAACGCAGCGGGACCGAGCTTGCCGATCAAGACCGACACCGTGTAGATCAGGTCCTTCGCGTAGCCAGACGCGTTGCGGCCGCCCATCCGCGACTGCAAGCGGATCATCAGGATCTTGATGATCTCGTTCTGGAAGCTCGCGTACGCCGACTGCGGCATGTACCCGAAGAGTCCGCGCAGCAGCGAGAAGCCAAACGCCTCCGTCGTGCGCGACGAAATGAGCTTCTGGAAGACGCCCAGGATGCCTGGCACCGACTGAGCGACATCGCTCGGCGCCTTGCGCATGTACGCCTGCCCCCCACAATCCACCACCGCAGCTCGTCAGATCAGTCAATGCGACACCAGCCGCACAATCCACTCATACATCACCATACCTCGATCAGACGCACGATCGCTGGCACGTTGCTCACGCGATCCCATAGCGCCGGTGTCAGCAGCACGGGGAACATGCTCATGTACGCGGGCGACACACCGCTCGGTCGAAGGTCGAGCATCTGGGCGAGCACCTGGTACACGTACGGCGACAGCGCCTCGACGTCGTTCGCTAGCACCTTCTGGAACGGCGGGAAGAGCAGCTCCTCGAAGCGCTCTGTGGCGTCCGGGCTGGCCTTGCACACGTTCAGGATGAGCACCGAGAGCGACTCGAAGAGGAAGTGGCTGAACGACGGGTTGCTCGGGTTCGCGCAGATGCGGGTGAGAATGCTCGTGAGCTTCTCGACCGCGACGTTCGTGAGCGGCAGGATGTCTTCCTTCGCGACGTTCATCACGCGCATCACGACCTTCATCATGTAGTCGTTCTCCGGGTAGTTTGGCTGCTCGAGGATGCCGAAGACGTGTTCGAGGAGCTTGCCTAGGTATGGCGCCAGATGCGCGCGCGAAAAGCGCAGCGCGCCGCTCTCTTCCTTGACGGTGAGCAGCCGCTCGATGCACGCCGCAGCGTATGTGTGGACCACGAACTGGGACGGGTCCATGCAGCTGAGCAGCTGCGGGAAGAGCTGGTCCATGATCTCCACGCGCAACTGGCTCCGGAACGTCGAGATGAACTTAATCGCGTCGGCCTTCAGGATCAGAGACGCCTGGGCCGGGTTCGACAGCTCCGGGAGCACTTCGGCGAAGAAAAAGTCCATCACCGGCACACGCGGATTGACTTCCGAGACGCCGCGCAGGCGCGACTGCTTGAGTGCCGACAGCGCGATCACAAGGTTGATCGACACGTCCTTGAGCGCCCAGTTGCTCGCCGGGTCCGCCTTGTATTGCTGCAGGTGCGTCTGGATCGTATTCATGCAGATCTGCGTCACCGCCTCGTTCGAGACGCCAAGGAGCGCGCGCACGAGCTCGCGCGCGGCGCTGCGACGACTGTCGCCGTCCGACCCTTCGATGTCGCGGCGGATGTAGTCCATCGGGTTGTCCTCGAAGAGCTCCTCGTCCGACGCGCGCAGCTGCAGGTTTGTCACAACGATGCCACAGAGCTCCAGGAGCACCTGCGGCGGCGCGAAAAGCTTGTGGTTGAAGCTGCGCGACGCCACGGCCGTGAGGAACTTGAGGCACTTGGCCGCGAGCTCGTCGTGCTTGGGGTGCAGCGTGGTGCGGGTCGCGAGAAGGTGCCAGATCACCTGCGTAATGCGCGAAGAGAGCACTTTGTCAGCAATAGGAAGACGACGACGGATCGAAGCACAAACACAGGCGCTCCCGCACCTCAATGTACTTTTGCAGGAACGGCTTGAACTCCTCGTCGTACTTGTCCGCGTACAGGTTGACGTTCTCGACGATCGCGACGAGCAGCAGGTCGATCGCGTCTGGCTCGTCCTCGTTGTCGCGGTCCACGAGCGCCGGGTTCGTGTACGCAAAGTACGCGAGGAACTGCTCCATCCACTCGCCGATGTTGTCCTCGAAGAACTCGGGCAGGTCGAGCCAGTTGAGCGAGAAGAAGATGCGGCTCATGAGCCGCAGCGCCGTGAGCATCTGCACCTGCTGCGCCGGCTGCGCACCCGGCGCACGCAGCTCCGCGCCGGTCTCCTTGAAAAAGTGCAGCAGCGGCTCCTACAAGGCGAAAAAAAGAAGGGAGAGGTGAGGGGCGGTCGTCAGTATCACTCTCACGGACGAACTAGCTATGGTCAACTACCAACCTGGAAGGCCTTGAGACAGTGCTTGAGCTCGATGAAGATGGCGTCCGACTTGAAGACGTTGCGGAAGCGCTTGAAGATCGTGTTGGCCGTCATGAGCACACCGATGCGCACGTGCCAGTCACGCTCGGTCTGCAGCTTGCGCACGAGCTGCGGCAGCAGATCGTCCCAGGCGTCTGGGAAGTCGTACTCGCCGATGGTCGACAGCGCTTCGATGAGCTGCTTCTGGATCGACTCGGGCGTGCGGCACATGAGCTCCACGAGGTGCTGCTTCACGACCGCCTTGTCCCCCGCAGGCACACCGCCAGCCTTCTCTGGGTCCCAATTCGCGCGCACAAAGTTCTTGAACGCCAGCGCGGCAGCGAGCCGCGTCGCCTGCGCCTCCGCACCGCTCTCGAGCAGCTGCAGCAGCTGCAGCGCGTAGCCAGGCTGCGCCGCCAGCGCCGCCAGGAACGCCTCCGCGCTCTTGCGCGTCGCCCCCACGGGCGATAGCGTCTGCTCGAGCGCCGCGCGCAGGGAAGTCACGTCCGCCATGTTGTTGCGGCGAGCCGAAATACTGGGTTGTGATGCAGTGGTGGATATCCTGCATTAGCCCGCACATTACCAAATCACTTGGTTTCAGTATGCCATTTTTCGGATTTTAGCGAGTGCATGAATCTTTTTAGCCAATCCAACAGCTCGCTCGAACCCATTCGGCCAATCCAAGCCACTCGACACATGGCCGACATATCTCGGTGACAAATCAGCAGAGATATGTGGTTTTTAACACAGTCATTCGCATATCGCTCGAATACCTCGCACTATGCCGAACACCAGCACTGCCAAACGCAGGAGCCTCCAAGACGTGGAACCTGCAAACACGCAGCGAGATCGAGACTGATATCGAAGCGATTCTATCTGGAACTCGGGCGCGCGAGTGAACCACGCATCTCAGATAGCGTAAATGAAGCCGACGGACTCGGTTTGGTCGACAGACACGTGGGTAAACGTTCCGCTTCATGCGCATCGAGTTCGAACGGATTCAAGACTGCAAGATCGAGCGAGCTCGAGGTGCTCGAGCACTTGGAACTCGCTCGCGTCTGTGTCTTGCTTCCGAGCTGCTCGCTCTTCGCTACACCGCCGCTGTCTTGCCTCAAACACATCAACGCTCCGATGTGTGTCACGCGTGTTAGGCTCTGTACGTCCACTCGGTCTGGGCGACAACCTGACGCTACACTACGCGGAGGTGTGCCTTCGCACGGAACGGGTCCATGGTCCGCCCTGTCCTCGGTGTCGATGACTTGTACCACGAGATCTCTCATCGCCGTGAGCATCTGTTGCAGGTACTCGCGGTTGGTTGAGCAAGTGGTCGTTCTTGAGGTAGATGTTCCGCGCTGCATTCACGTCTCGATCGAGGACCAAGCTGCACCTTCGGTTCT
>JAASFW010000023.1:0-65790 GCA_023334005.1 Globisporangium orthogonon | reverse complement strand
GTTGATACTACAGAGACAATACTCTCACTATACAGCAATGCAACCAACAAAGATTGTATGCACAAGTGCGCACGAGACAACGAGTGAGCGTACGACGATGAGGCACAAAGACATCCCGAGTGCGAACAAAAGAAACGGCAATAGGAGCAGTAGGGTATCAGTTGGTGGGGGCGGTGCGGACATGGCTGGTAATCGTTTTAATCCTTTATCTTCCTACGTGACTGCTGTTGACTTGCTGTTCGCGTTACATCTCTGTGTCGAAGGAGGTCGTAAAGCAAATCTGACGTTGCTTCTGGCCTAAAGCACATTGGCGCGCAGCGACGCGGCTGCGCGAGCGCTGGAGGATCGTAGCCTGCAGTGTCAGGCAGCTGTTAGGTTTCTACGAATTGTCGACCTCGAGGTTTTTTACATATCTGTGCACAATAATTGGTGTTGCTATTTTGGCGCCATACCATCGCGGCCCACACGCTGGACGTGCCAAGCGCATAATGGACAAGGACCATGCGCTAGACGTGCCGCGCGCAGGCGCTGGCGCCGCCGACGTGCACGCTTCAGCGGAGTCACCTGCAGCCGCAGAAGCGCGTCGCGCCGCCGCTGCAAGCAAACTGAGCGCTGGCGGTGAAGAGGAAGCAGTCGAGGACGCGGAGCTGGACGACTTTGCGCTGTCGTCGGGCGACGAGGACGGCGTCAGCGGCGCGGCGGGCGGCAAGGAGCCGGCGCTGGACCGCGCGATGATGAACGAGCTGCTGCTCGTGTGTTCGAACCTGGGGATGCTGCGCGTGCAGCACGAGGGCGAGGAGCCCGTGCTCATGCGCGGCGAGGACTGTGAGGAGTGGATCCACGACTTGCAGCGTGCGATCCGGCGCGATCACGCCAAGTTCAAGCTCGTGGCCAAGCAGCTCGGCAAGTGGAAGATCCTGCAGAAGAAGCTGCTGCCGCTGCTGCTCAACCATCAGCATGACTGGTGCGTCTGTCTATCTGTCTAATGGTTGAGTACTAGGAAGAGAGTAGCACCGACGCGACATGAGACTCTTGGTGCGCTTCCGCCCAGGTCACTCGTGTTCTCCATCTTGAAGGTGCTCGTGATGCTCACGATGAAGCCGGCGAAGGACTCGACGAACATCGCCCAGCAGCTCAAGTACCTCCGCGCGTACAAGCACGCGTTCCTGCGCCACGACGTGGTGCCGATCCTCATGACGATCCTCGTCGACCCGCTGTCGCGCAAGGGGTCTGCGCGCACGGCGCAAGTGAGTAGCAAGCGCTTGCTGCGTTATTGGACTGGTGTTGGCTGTCATGTACTTATTGCGGTGGACACTCGAATGACCCTCTCGCCAGGACTACCTCAACATGGAGCTGGTGCTCACGCTCATCCGCAATGTGCTCGCGATCCCGAACGAAGACCCTCGCTTCGTCACCTCCACGACGACGTACTTGAGCCACTTGCAGGAGGACTTTATCCAGACGCTGCACGACGAGAGCGCATACGAGATGATTCTACTGTTCGCTCAGGTACGGCTTCGTCGCGTTAAGTGATGGAGGGCTGCTGCTGTTCGGCTTCTTCCGTTTCTGTGCGTGAGTGGCTCAACTTGCGCTTGTTCCTCGTCCTCACGCGGACACCAGGACATCGATTCGGCCGAGAATCGCGAGTGGAATCTGTTGATCATGGAGATGATGGACCTCACGCTCGCGTGCTCGCACCCAAAGTCTGTGGCGGCATTTGCAAAACAGCGCCTGGCTGCTGACGACGGGGCTGGCTCGGGCGAGCAACGTAGTCAAGCCACATCGACTCCTCAACGAGCGGCGCCAGCAGCAGCAGCAGCAGCAAACAAGGCGTCTCAATCTGTCAGCTTGAAGCAGGCGCTCAGTATCGAGAAACTATCCTCGCAGCAGAAACCTGGCGGCGGCTCGCGTCGTCACTCGAACTTTGGCGGTGTCCTCACACTCGTCGGTCCGACTGGCCGCTCAACGCTGCTGACGAACTTCTCGAAGACCTCGGACGATCAAGTCCCGCAGGCGGCAAAGAAGCCTGCCGTCCGGAAACGAGGCGCCAAACAGCGCACTGGACCAGGCGCGGACATCATTGAGGTTTTCGCTTCGACCACAAAAGTGACCGAGTCCGACAGGTAGATGCTGACTGCTATGGAATGGTGGAGTGGAGGCGAACGTTCTGTTGACGAAATGCGCTCATTTGTGGCATGCGTGTGGGCGGTGATGACGCAGCGGAACGATGCGTGTGCTGATGGAGATCTGCGACTCGATCATCTCCAAGTCGTACTTCCAGCTGACGAACTCACTCAAGAACGAGTTCCGTCGCGGAAGCAGCAAGCTGGTGTCGACAGACCGACTGCAGTACTTCCACCTCGTGTGGTTCCTGACGACGTACCATCGCCTGACACTACAAGCGCAGAAGTCGCACTACCGCCGCCTGCTGCGAGAGCACGAAAAGAAGAAGAAGCAGCTGCTGGAGAACATGGACTTCGACACGCCCGCACCGCCGGCGCCCGAGAAGCCCGTCTACGACGAGAAGGCGGTGCTCTCGACGCTCGATATGTTCTCGTTCAACTTTGTGCTGCAGTCAATCGAGACGTACGCGAGCGTGAAGAACCACCACGGCATGACGATCTCCGTGCAGCTCTTGACAGAGATGATGTCGTACCTGACGGAGCTGAACGCCAGCGACGACCCTCGATACCAGCGCATCGCGGATTCACTCCAGCACAAGATTCTGTATGAGCGCGACTTCTTGGACCGCCTCCCAGTGCTACTGAAGTCGTGGACACCTGGGAGTTTCTCCAAGGAGTACGTCGCAGATGTCGTCACCCTCACTCACGTACGGCTGCTGTGTCGTTAGACTATGTGCTGCACGTGCGAGGTGACTGAGAGTCACTTGTTGATCTGCCACATGCTTGCAGCTGGTGTTCAAGATGCTCGACGCGCAGGGCAACATCAAAGTGCTGTCGCGTCGAAAAGCGCTTCTGGAGACGTACGTGTGGTGGCTGCTGTATGCTTGAGAGAAGGGTGCTAGTAACAGACGTTGTTGTCGTGATACTAAAGACTGAGTCTAACTGACTGTTTGGTTCTGCAGTAAGAAGAAGAAGCAGAAGAGAAGCGACGCGGAAGGCGACGACGGTGACGCGTCCGACTCAGAGCCGGATGAGGAAGAAGAAGCTGAGCGGCAAGCGCAGCTGCTGCTCGAGATGCAGCGCAAGGAGGCCGACTTCGATGTGCGGCGGTACTTCCAGAGCATCCTGTCCGCAGACACAATCAAGATGTACTGCTTCCTGCTGTCGAACTACCGCGAGAACAGCGCGAAGGTGAACCACTACATTCACTCGTTCTTCTACCGCGCCAAGCACTTCAAGATCCACCAGCACGAGGAGTGGACGATGCAGCCGCTGCTGTTCAACATCCACGTGCTACTACTCTTCAATCGCATGCTGCAAGATCCGGTGATCCAGCATCAGGCGGACTTTAAGAACTTCTTGGACTTTATCCGCGGTGTCGTGCGCGACTATTTCACGCTCGCCGAGAAGAACCACCTTCTTTTTGTCGAGTCACTGCTACGTCAGCCGTACGCCGCGAAGTCGGCGTTGCTGCTCCAGCGGAACTACGAGCCGCAGGACTCGATGGCGAAGTCACGGTCAGAGGCAGTCGCTCTTGGGCGCGAGAGGCAGATTGCGCTCATCAACGAGGTGCGGCGCCAGAAGCGAGCAATCGACGCAGAGGAGCTGGAGGGCGAAGAGGAGTTCCAGTTCACGCTCGGGCCATCCGATTTTCAGACGTCGTCTCTCGTCGCCGCCGACAAAAACAAGAAGAGTCAGAATGGAGGTGAGAGCGAGGCGGACGACGAGGGGGAGGCCGAGTTCGGCGGCCTTGAACAACCTGCCTCCGCCAACAATGCTGGTAGTGCGCCGTCTTCCACTCCCGCTCCGGCAAAGAAGAAGAGGGCGAAGGTCGCGAGTGATCGAGCGAAGACCTGGACGAAGGTGGAGGATCGGTATCTGGAGAAGATGTACAGGATGTACCGCCACCTCCCGTCCGTGTACGAGGTGATCTCGTACGAAGACATGTTCCAAGATCGGGACCGAACGCCCGAGCAGATCGAGCGCCGTGTCAAGTACTTGAAACTCCACCGCAAGACCCACGACTCGTCAGACGAGGACGAGAAGAAGTCCGAGGACGAGCGAGAGGATGACTCGGACGTGGATCTCGACGCAGAGATGTTTGCGAGATCGTCCGAAGCGCAAGAGTCGTCTCGACCGCGGCGAAGACTCCGCCGAGTCACAACGCTGAGCGATGATTCGGAAAGCGACGACGACTTGCTGGGAACCGGGAGCAAGAAGACAAGACAGAAGAGTTCCCTTATTAACGAAGAAGGTGAGTCGCCAGACTCGCGCTCAGTGGAAGATCGCGACGGCGCCGCGGACGAGTCCATGGAGGAGGTGCAAGACATGGAGACAGTGGGAGAAGAGGAACTGTCGGACAGGTCTGCTGCTCGAGTCAACGCAGCGATCGTCGTTGATGCAGATGGGGACACCCGGATGATGGAAGCAGCCGACGACGGCGACGGTGGTAGCGATGGAGCTGATGCCACGCAGCCGATCGATCACGATGATCCGACCCAAGCGTTTGACGACGAGCCCACCCAGACGATTGATGATGAAGACGTTGAGAGCAGAACTGATGGACAGCTGCAACCCAGCGGAGGTGGCGAAGCCGCACCACTGCTCGTAAACGAGGCAGATACACAGGCATTCGAGGACGCCGAAACAGCACAAAGCGAGGCGCCAGTCGCGACAGAAGAAACAGAAGAAGGAATTGTGGCTTCCAACAAACGCGCTCGAGATCCGACAGACGACCGCGAATCGAGCGAAGATGTGGCGAACAGCTCGCCCCAGAAGAAGATGTCGCGCAATGCGCTTGCCGATAGTGGCGAGACGGAGGAGGCTGCCACTGCCTCTGCCTCTGCCGTTCATGACGACTAGCGCTCGCTTCCGGACTTGGATCTGCTAATGCGTGAGCTGGAAAGCTGTCTCTGTCAAGCCAGCGATGCGACAAACGCGGTTGTTTGACAAAGGAATATTGCAATCGATGCACGAATCCTCTGGTACTAGCTAATAGTTTACTTGTGTCTGCAGCTGGCGCCTTGGTGGACCAGGTAGTAATTAGATGACACCTTCGTCTTCGTCTTCGCTGACATCCTTCGCGCCACTCTGCTCCGCATGCACCTCACTCTCGCTCTCCTTCATGTCGATGCTGTGCGCGCTCACGATCTCAGAGAAACACTGGGTGCGCATCAGCGCCTGGTAGAACTGCGCATCCTCGGGGTCGCGCGTTGAGAGGAACTGCGTCTCGTCGAAGATCACCACTGACTCCTTCGTGTCGCCCACGACCAGGCACGCGTTCGTGTGGCCCGCGAGCAGTCCCGAGAAGAGCTCCAAGCACACGAGTCGTACTTGCTCGTCGGAGAACGACTCGTCTGTGCCACCATTGCCGCCTCGAGTTGAGATGCCGCCGATACGATCGTAGCTCAGGCGTGCTGGCGTGAGAATGCGGTCCAAGCTACGTTTCGCAGTCTCGAACGCGCGCGGGAGGAAAATCGGACCCGGGCGGTCATCCTGCAGTCCCAAGTTCCGCCACGCCACCTTCTGGTCACCAATGAACTCGACGGTTCCCCGGTCCATGTCCGCTACCAGGTAGAACCCGGACGACGGGAACGCCTCCCGGGTCGCAAAGCCACTGTGTACGCCCACGAGGATCGGTGTCGGGCACTGCAGGTACGACAGCAAAGGCTTCGGTAGCATCGGCGCGTACACGTGACACCACGAGAACGGGCGGAGCAGCACACGGATCGCCTCGGCGCACTCCGTCAGCAGCGTGTACTGACTTGACACTAGCACAATGCTGCACTCGAGCAGCGCGCTGCCGAGAATCTGGAGCGCCAGCGCAGTGCCGAACTGCTCAAACAGCGGCTTCATCGACACGTCGACGCGCGTCTCCAAGATGCTCAGCGGCAGATTTAGGACGCTACTGTAGCGCCTCGCGAGCGACGAAGCGTGGTTCGCGAGCGTGTTACTCAGAGTAGCTTTTGGGGACACCGCCTTCGCGTCCGCGTGGAAGAGAGCGCTCAAGCGGTCGTGGCTGAACACCTCCGACGCGCTTGTAGCGCTCTCAATGTGCTTCTCCACTAACCGCCGCAACGTGTGCACGAGCGGCAGGTTGGAGAGCACGCAGATGCCCTTGGCGGCGAACACAGACTCGTTCCCAGCACCGATCGCCACCTGCTCGTACGTCAGATACACAGACCCAAAGAGAAAGCCGTTGCGACCGCTCTGCTGAAACGGGAAGAGCGTGTCGTCGGGACGCTTCTCCTTGTGACTGTGCCGAATCAGAGTGCGGCCGTCTGGGACCAGGAACGCCTTCACACGGTTCTGGATGTCGTCGTCCACAGCGTCGCGCGTGTCGTGCTTGAGAGGATTCGGGACCGACATGACCATCAACGTGCCTTCGGGTTCGCATCCGTCTTTCTTCTCTACGAACGTCGCGAACGTCAGCACCATATCGACTGCGACTTCCGGATCTTCGTTCTTGTCCAGTAAAGTGCCGCTCGGAGCTTCGTAGTGCGGGCGGTAGTGCACCTGCAGCCCGTCTGGGAGGTTCGTGAGGCGGATGATGCTCTCGAGGTTGAGCATAATCTCGGAGAAGCCTGAGTCGTCGCTGTCGTCTGAGCTGTCGCTGCCGCTGCCGCTGCCGCCGCTCTCACTGTCGCTTTCGTTCTCGCCCTTGCTCTCGCTAGTCAGGCTCCGCGTGTCAACTGTCTCCTCGTTGCTCGACACCGCGTCGTCCTTGCTCTCGTCGTCCTCGCTTGTCGCCCGGAAGCGGCTCGCGTACTCGAGCGCCGAGAACGCGCGCGAGAGCAGCTTCGGCGGCGAGTCCTCTTTCAAGTCTTCGCGCTCAAGGTGGATCAGCGAGTCCTTCAGCGCAATCTTGTACAGGTTGCTCTTCATGAAGCGGTCGAACCAGGACGACCGGAGCATCACGAAGATCTCCTGCTGCGCCTTGTTAAACAGCGCTTTCGCCGCGGGTTGCTTACCGTCCATCTTCTTCGTCTCAAGCGCGAGAAAGAGGTCGTTCTTCGTCGTCAGTGTGATCGCCTGCGAGTCGTTCTGCGCTTTCTGCACAAGCACGTGGGCGAGCTTCCAGAAGAGTGCGTAGTTCTCCGCGTCCAGCAGCGGCTTGAGCACGTACTCGACGTGCAGCCAGAAGTAGAGCTCAAAGTGCTGCCGACTCTGCATGAGGAATAGGAGGAAGTAGTGCGCAGCTCTTGGTTGCTGATCGTGGCACAAGCACACAAGGTGAACAAAAAAGAACTACGGTCAGCGCACGCGCACACTCTCCTCGCCAGCGCCATGCAATCACTAAAGTGAGGAACCCACCTCGAGGATCCGCTCCATGGGGACCGACTCCGTGTCGTTCTCCGTGTCCAGCAGCATCTGGAGGTACTCGGAGCTCTTGAGGAAACGCGGCATCTCCTCGCGCGTGAGACGCATATACGCGAGCTTCTGAATCGGGAAGAAGCCGTCGAGCACTGCGTCATCACGGTCGATGCTATCGCGCACGAGCTGCTCGAGCTCGACCGTGAGCTCAAGTGTGGTCGAGATCTGGAACTCGGAGCTATTGTCGAGGTACTTGTTCCAAATCTTGAGCGCCTGCTCGCGGCGTTGCTCCTCCGGCACGAGCTGCAACTGCTCGATCTCGAGCAGGAAGAGCAGTACTTGGTGGTAGTTGGTCTGGTCACTGAGCGTCACGTCGTCCGTGGAGAGCCACTGCAGCAGGTACGGTAGCTTCTTCGGATCCTTGACGATCTCCTTGAGCGAGAACGGCACGTGGCCCTGCAGGCGCTCGAACGCGGCCATCGTGAGCTGCTGCTGCTGCTGTTGTTGTTGCTGCTGCTGCTTGTCGTCCCCAACGCCCGCGTTCGCGCCAGCCGCTTGCCCCGCACTCCCGCCGAACATGAGCGCGTGGCGGCTCTTGGCCCACTGCAGGCGCGCCGGGCGATTCTGGAAGAGCTGGCGCAGCTTGGAGCTGACGGGGAACGGGTACGACGGCTGCTCCGTCTCTTTCCGGCTGCTGCTGTTGTTGTTGTTGCTATTGCTACTACTGGCGGTGCTGGGCGGCAGTTTCTGTTGCTGTTGCTGCTTGCTGCTCTTGGCGGGTGCGACAGCAGCCGCGGGCGATGCGCTCTTCCCCTTCGGCTTCGGCTGCGCGGACGCCGCCTTCTTTGGCCGTGGCAGTCGGCTCATGAACTGCGTCGGCGGCAGCGAGTGGGCGCGCGCGCCCGCCGAGCGCTTGGACGCAGGCGCAGGCACGGCGGCGGCGGCGGCGGCGGCGCCCGGCTTCTCCTCGCCGAAAAGCCAGGCGTCTAGGCTCACGTTCGATGCGAACGCGCGCATGATAGCTCAGCGTAGCTCCTGGAGCTTGCTTGCCTTCTTTGTCCTGGGAAGATCAGCTTTTGGGATACTGGAGTCAAATTATAATTTGGTGTGGCGCGGGTGTGTGGCACGCCCGAGTTTATTTATTTCGTTCGGCCGTTTCGGGTGTTCATAGCCCAAAAAGCACGCGTTAATAACACGAAAGGCAGGAGAGCGCGGCGATGGCAAGCAGCAGCAGCTCCGCGGCGACCGACGTGCTGCGCCTCTACCGCCGCATCCTGACGCTGCATCGCAACAAACTAGCGCCGCAGATGCGCGTGCTGGGCAACCAATACGTGCGGTGCGTGCGTCTCGCGCGCTCTGTCGGTGGCGCAGACTGGCGAAGTGGACGAGTGTGACGAACGCTAACTACATACAGAGACGAGTTCAAGCGCCACAAGGACGCGGCACCCAAGTTTGTGCCCCTCTTCGTGCGCGAGTGGGAGCAGTACGCGCACGTCATGAGCCAGAAACAGGACCGGGTGCGTCTTCGTCTTGAAGCGCGCGCGCGAGTGTCGGTCGATTCGGGCCGCAGCAGCTTGGAACACCTCCTGCCGTGGTTTGGCGAAGCCAGTGTGGACACTAAGTACGTGAGCGGGATGTGGTGTGATGGTGCAGTTTGGCAGGGAGCTGTCGGCGGACGAGAAGGCGCTCTTCGACGCCGAGCAGAAGGAGAAGCTGCGGTCGCTCCAGGAGGCGGCGCAGACCGTCGGCGAGACGCTCGCAGGCAGTTCCGGCAGCGGCGGCAGGCAGAGCGGCTGATATGCTGAGCGTTCACTTAAGCAACCATCAACACGAGGCGGCAGCTCGCATCGAAGCACTGCGATCTCGGAGCATCGACGTCGCTGCTTATTGCGCTGGTGCCAGTGATAACTTGGCAGAAGTTAGAGAAAGCACTTGAAGTCAGTATGGGTATACAAAATCCAAGACGAGAAATAGTTCTTGCCAACCAAGTTGCTAAGTCACTTGTTCATTCCCCAGCAATCCTGACAATTGGTAGCATGGAGGAGCTCGCTGGGCTCACAGACCCGCAGGCGCAGGCGCAGGCGCACCGGCAGACGCCGCCGCCAGTCGCAGGCACCGGTCCGCCCGACGTCGCAGCAGCCAGCGCCGACAGCGGCTCCCACTTCACGCGCCAGCAGCTCCATCTCCAGCAGCAGCTCCAGCGCCAGCAGCAGCAGGCGATGCGCGTCAACGCCTACGCGGCGCACCCGTACGCCGCCGCTGGGCACCCGTTCGCACGCGAGCGCACGCCGACGCCGCCCAACATGCTGATGGCGCGCGAAGCACGCGCGGTGCAGCTGCTGGCGGCGTGTGAGGCGTGTCTGCTGGTAGTGCGCGTGGGCGGCTACGACATGTCGTTCCGCCGCGTGGTGGAGCGCAAGTGCCCGCGGTGCGCCGGTTCGCTGGTGCTACCGCAGGAGAACATGGAGATGTTCATTCTCTACGGCCACTACATCCCTGAGGCCGTCGGCGCCACGATCGTGCTCGGCACCATGGGGCTGCACCCGGCGCTGCGCGCCGACTTCGTGGCCGCTGTCATGAACGACCTGCTCACGCCGCTGCAGACGGACTTTGTGTACGACGTCGCGGTGCCCAAGCGCCCAGAGGGGCTCGGCATGTCACTGCGCATGAACAGTACGTGGTCGAGTCAAGTGCTGTGCGTAACACGTCGGTGGAGCTAAATGGTCTCGTGGGCTGACGAGCTACGAGCATATGTGCGTGCGTGCGTGTGTGTGTGTGTGTGTGTGTGTGTGTGCGGAGAGCAGAGGGCGACCTGGTAGTTGGCGGCTTCATCGACTTCGAGGACAACACGGAAAGCCCATCCGTGGCCGCGCGCATCATCGCGGTCGGCGACGCGCTCGTGGCGATCAACAAGAAGTCGATCGTGGCGTCGTCCTTCGAGACCAACATCCGCATGCTCTCGCACGCTGCGTCCCCCATATACCTCACGTTCCGCCGTAGCCGGCCAGTGGTGTTGCTGTGAACTAACGCCGGCACGAGGGAGGACTCGTAGAGTACATCGAAGCAAGTCCATTTTCATTATTACCATAGGTCACTTTAGAATGGAACGACACGCAAAACGCGCCTTGGACGCAGAAGGCTTTGCGCTGAGGCCTCAGGTGTTCGCGTAGCTCCCCGCGTTGAGCAAGCCCTTGGTCGTGACGACGCCCACGAGCGCACCCTGGTCGCACACGAAGCAGTGGTCGCAGCGCAGCATCGTGAAGATCATGTGCAGGTCGTCGAGCGGCGTGGCGCTCGAGATCGTCATCGCCATGGGCCGGATCGAGCACACGCCGCCGCTCGTGATCTTGAGCGTCTCGCTCAGCTTCTCGCGCTTCTCTTTGGACCAGCTCTCGTTCATCAGCCCCAGCATCTTCTCGTCGTCCATGAGGAACGGCACGTGACCGTCAGCACCGCCGGGCACGAACCGGTTGCACGACAGCGCGTTGTACGTCAGGTCGACCGAGTGCAGACCGTGCAGTCCGATCATCCCATTGCCGCGCGTCCACGAGAGCTTGTCCTTGATCGTGGCCCACGTGAAGCCGCTCGATCCACTCTTCACGGGTTCACCCAGGTCCACCTCGACGTCTTCGAGACCATTGACCTCATAGTAGTACCTCACAAGCTTCTTCGCCTGCGAGCCCGTGATCACGCCGATGAGCACCATCGTGGCTTCGTTCTGCAACACCGGCAGGTCCTGGTTTGGCAGCCGCTGGATCGCCAGCAACACCTTGGCAATCGTTGTGCGCTTCGTGATGTACACCAAGTGCGGTTCGACGATGTCGCCGGCACACAAATCCGAGCCAAAGTCGAGCAGCGGCAGGTACGGCATCCCGCTCACTAGCAGCAGCGTGTCATACACAGACTTCTCCTTCCACATGTTGGAGACAGCGATGGACGCCAACGTCGCGCAGAAAATCGGCAGCATGAGCTGCATCTCTCCTGTAATCTCGAGCGTGATCACCGCGGCAGACACCGTTCGCGTGGACGCGGCGGCGAACGCTGCAGCGCCTGCTAGCGCGTACGCACCCGGGACGATGTTGAGCACGAGCGAGAGTGCTTCGCCGCAGAGTCGGCCGAGCGCGGCACCAGCAACGAATGTCGGCACCCACACTCCCGTCGGGAGCCGCAGTGTGATACACAGCGGCAAGAGAGTCATCTGGATAAAGCACAGCATCGGCAGCGAATAAAACTTGGACACGTACTGCCACTTGTCTGGCAGCTCCGCGTCCTTGAACAGTGCCGTGAGCTCCTCCATGGACGCACTGCGCGCGAATGTACCGGGGATGAACGTGAGCGCTGCAGTGACGATCGCGACGACGATCGGATCGACCCACACGACGCAGCGCTGCTTCCAGCGCTTGGTGGACTTCTTGAACGCGGCACGGCGCTGCGCGATTACCCGCACAGCCCAGACACCCGCCGTGGCGGCCACACCGACGATCGCGCCGAGCACCACGAAGAGCGGGATCTCCCATATCGAGTACACGTGCGAGCGGAACGACGTCTCGAGAATCATCCCTGAGCGTTCCCGCGACGTGTTTTTCACGAGCGCGAGCGTGAGCTGTAGCATGAGCGCACCGGCGACCGAGCTGATAAACGCCTTCATGTAGTTGGACATGAGGTAATACGTCGCCGTGACCTCCATGGAGAAGAGCACGCCACCGATCGGAGACGAGAACGTGGACGACACACCGACAGCGCACGCGGCCGCAAGCAGCTGCACGCGCGCGTTCTGCCGGGAGCTGAACGACCGATAGAACGGCAGATGCAGCAGGTGGTGGGTCACGGTCGACATGATGTGCACGTACGCGCCTTCCGTGCCGACAACCAGCCCCGAGCCGACGGAGCAGATCAGCGCCGTGAGCTTCGCGAGCATCGTTGTGAAGTCAAAGTATCCGGGAAGATACATGCGCGGGTCGATGCCCGTGAGAATGGACTTCATCTGCGAGATTCCCGAGCCTGCACATACGCGGAAGCGTCGAGACAGCGAAGGAGACAGACAGACACACAGCATTGTTAGGTGCGTGGATCAACCAGCGTTGCGTTCATGTAGCAGCTCAAGCTGCATGCGCCAAGCTGCGCCGACCTGCTGCGACAGGTGACAGCCGCGTGATGAAGATGCCCAGCTGCGAGAACGCGATCGTGTGGGTCATCCAGATCGCGAACTTGGCGACCTCCGAGTCCACAAGTCCAACGAGGAGCCGGCGCAGCGCCAGAAGCAGCTCGCCGCACCTGTAGACACATGGGGTGGACCAACAGCTGGCGTGTCAGCTGCTGGCGGCCACCAAGCACCAAGCAGCCGCCACATGCACGTGAATGCACCCATCAACATGCATCCTGCGCGTACCGCCGCATGCCGTAGCCAAGCGGCCCGCCGATGACGCCGAGCAGCACGAGGAAGCTCAGCACTTTGATCTGGCGGGTGTAGAACTCGGCGAAGCTCTTGGGGTTGTAGCGCGCACCCCCGAAGAGCGAGCCGACGGACCGCGAGCGCTGCGAGCGCATGGTCTGCTTGCGCACATGCTCGAAGAGGTGGTAGTCTGAGCCAGAGTCTTCCGCGCTTGAGCCGCCGCCGCCTCGCGAGAAGCGCAGCAGCTCACGGATGTCGACCGCGGTGGTTGGTATCGGAGACGCCGGCGCGGGTGACGGAGCGGCATCTGCAGCTGCGCCCGCCGCGAACGCCGCGAGAGAGAACTCGGCGTCGTCCAGTAGCGGCTGTGGGGGTGGTGGCGATCCGCGCGCCTCCTCGTAGTCGAGCGCGCGCTGCTGGAACTCGCGCAGGCTGCCGATGCGGCCGAGGCGCCGCTTGTGCGCGGGCAGCCGCTCGTCCTGCGCTTGCTCCTGCTCCTGCTGCTGCTGGAGCTGGAGCTCGCCGACCGACCCGAGGCGTCCAGAGCGCCGCCTAGCCGGCGCTGCAGCAGCTGCGCCAACAGCAGGCGGCACCAGTTCCTGCGCGTCCATTAGATGATGACGACGACGATAGTGACGACGAGCTCCTCTCTCCAGTTCAGTTTTCTCCCATGCGGTTGGAGCATACTCGGGCCAAATGCGTCAAATGTATGCTCCGTATCTTTTTTCCCCTCGTTCGTGACGCTGATACTCCGAGCAGCTGTCTCTTGACCACTTCGGTATGCGACGAGCGGCATCCACTATTCTGCGTGATTCACTTTTGTGACGCTATTTTTGCCTCGCAGCAAGTTGATTGACATGGGCTCATTTCGCTATCCGCTGCATCAAGCGCACTCCTCCTCCTCCTCCTCCTCCTTCCCGCCGCCCGTCGCCGAAGATGCTGCGCCACTCGCTGCGCCGCTCTACACACAGCGCCTCCGCCTCTGCGCGCGCGCTCAGCACCCGTACAACTGCCGCCGCCAGTGACGAGTTCGACTACGTGATCGTGGGCGGCGGCTCGGCTGGCTGCGTGCTCGCGAACCGCCTGAGCGCCGACCCGAGCCACCGTGTGCTGCTCGTGGAGACTGGCCCGAGCGACGTGAACAACTGGGACTCGTGGAAGATCCAGATGCCCGCGGCGCTCACATTCAACCTCGCGGACAACAAGTACAACTGGTTCTACTACACCGAGCCGCAGAAGAACCTGGACAACCGCCGCCTGCCGTGGCCGCGCGGCCGCGTGCTCGGCGGCTCCTCGTCACTCAATGCCATGGTCTACATCCGTGGCCACGCCTACGACTACGACGACTGGCAGGCGAGCGGCGCTGACGGCTGGAGCTACGCTGACTGCCTGCCCTATTTCCGCAAGGCGCAGACACACGAGCTCGGGCCGGACGAGTACCGGGGCGGCGACGGTCCGCTGCACGTCACGCGGGGCTCACAGAAGGACCAGGTGCTCTTTAAGAAGTTCATCGAGGCGGGTATCCAGGCGGGGTACCCATACACGGAGGACATGAACGGGTTCCAGCAGGAGGGCTTCGGCTGGATGGACATGACGATCCACCAGGGCAAGCGCTGGAGCGCCGCGGCGGCGTACTTGCACCCGGTGGCGTCGCGCAAGAACCTCACTGTCGTCACGGACACGTTCGTGAACAAGGTTGTGTTCGAGGGCAAGCGCGCGGTTGGCATCGACACGGAGAACAACAAGACGAAGGCCACGACGCAGTACCGCGCAGCGAAGGAGGTACGCATGTTGTGTGCAGAGGCTCTTACCTGACTCATCCCTCACTTAGCTACTTGGATCTGACGCACGTGGGTGTGGTTTGTGGACGCACAGGTTATCCTCTCTGGCGGCGCCATCAACTCGCCGCAGCTCCTGATGCTCTCTGGCGTGGGTGACGCCGAGCACCTGAAGGAGGTGGGCGTCCCGGTCGTGCACAACCTGCCGGCGGTCGGCAAGAACTTGGAGGACCACTTGGATCTGTACATCCAGTACCAGTGCAAGAAGCCGATCACGCTCCATAACGCCACCTGGTAAGTCTACTCTTTCGAACTCTCGTATCGCACTCGATCCTGACTAACGGTTCTCGATGCGATCAGGAAATACCCGCACAACATGGTCGGGATTGCGCTCGAGTGGCTCTTCAACCGCACGGGCATGGGCGCGTCCGCCCATCTCGAGTCTGGCGGGTTCATCCGCAGCGCGCCGGGCAAGCGTCAGCCGGATCTGCAGTACCACTTCCTGCCAGGCTCGCTCACAGGCCAGCTCACGCCGGGACCGTACCACGCGTTCCAGGCGCACTGCTCGCCGATGCGCGCCACGAGCCGAGGCTTCCTCAAGCTCCGCAGCGCCAACCCGCGCGACCACCCGATCATCGAGCCGAACTATCTGGACACGGAGCAGGACGTGATCGACATCCGCGCGGGCGTGCGGCTCACGCGCGAGATCTTCGAGCAGCAGGTGTTCGACGAGTTCCGGGGCGACGCAGTCTCGCCTGCGCAGAGCGTGCAGACCGATGCCGAGATCGACGCGTGGGTGCGCCAGCACACCGAGAGCGCGTACCACCCGTCGTGCACGAACCGCATGGGCGTGGACGAGAACACGGTTGTGGACCCGCAGACGCGTGTGCACGGACTCGAGAACCTGCGCATCGTCGACGCTTCCATCATGCCCAACATCGTGAGCGGCAACCTCAACGGTCCGACCATCATGCTCGCGGAGAAGGCGGCTGACATCATTCTGGGCAACACGCCGCTGCCCAAGTCCACGGCGCCCGTGTACCAGCCGAAGAACTGGGAAACAAGCCAGAGATAAACAGTGTGTGCGTGATCCTAGTAAGCAACAACAAGTAGCTACCTAGCCAACTCGGTGAGTTTCGGCTCTAGCGTCACCATAGAATGAAGAACATGACGCGAATTATGTTAGCCGCTAGTGTGTTCACATCTGGGGGATACTGAACTAAGGCTTGATGTTCCCCGTCATAGGTCAGAAGCAAGCTGCACCGGCAGTACCCAAGCCCGTTTAACAGATGAGCGCTTTTGTCCTAGTCGGCTTTCGGTGCCTTCTTCTTCCGCGGACGCAGTTTCTGCTCGTCGCCCGAGTCACCAGACGCAGACTTGTTCTCCGCCGCCGGCACACCGTCGTCAGAACTCTCCCGTTCTTCTTCAGCGCCGCTGTCTTTCTCGTCCACAGGAAGTCTTTCTGCTTTTCCGCAGCACACGTAGAACGCCGAGAAGAACAAGAGCGCCACGGTTGCCAGCGCGGACCCGATACCCGCCACCGGGTTCGCATTGGCAAACTCGACAAAGTCACCGAAAAGCGCCTCCATGAAGGCGAAGAACCCGCCTTCCTTTGCCCTGCGTTCCTCCAACTCGCGCCGCTCCTTCTCGCGCTGGCGCTCCTGCTCCTCCGTCTCGAGCTTGTGCTTGGGCACCCACGTGGCCTCGGCGAACGCTTGCGCCTTCGCCAGATCGTTGCCGAGCCAGAAGTTGTCGAACGTGATGCCATCCGACATCGTCCAGACTTCCACTGCGAGTGCGCCGACCGGGTCGAGGCGCGCAGGGTGCGCGTCCTCAAAGTACGCCGGGTTTGGGATCCTGCGCGGCTCCCACTCGCCCTTGTACGCCGGGTTTGGGATCAGCGGAGCGTACCACTTGCCCTTGAAGGCCGGGTTCGTCTTTGTCGGGCGCTCCCACTTGCCGCAACCCGGCGCGTCCGCACACTTAGGGTTCGGAATCTGCGGCGCGATCCACTCGCCGTCGTCTTCGTCATCCCAGTCTTCCGGCTTCGACACGCTCGGGTCGTCGATCAGCGCGGGCTCGTCCTCCAGCCAGCCTCCAGGCTTCACGGCGTCCAAGTCGGGGATGCGCGCCGGCGCGTCTTCGTCCCAGTCGTCTGGCTTGGCCGCGTTCGGGTCACGAATCTTTGACTCATCGACCCAGTCGCTCGGCTTGGAGTCGTCCGGGTCGTCGATCTCCTTCTCCGGAATAACCGCCGGCACAAAGTTCTCGAGCAAGCTGCCTTTGGACGCCGACTTTTGGTCGATGAACACCTCGTACGAGTTGTCGTCGCGCATCACGAGCGTGTAGATGTGCGAGAGCCGGTCCGACTTGGTCTGCGGCGGACTCAAGAGGTGCTTCTCCTCGTACGCGCCCGTGACCGGGTTCTTGTGCTGGAAGATGAAGTGCACCTTGTCATTCGAGCCGCACTTGTCAGGGCCGAACATGATGACGAACGGCGTCGCGTCGGAGAAGTTGTTGAAGTCCGTTGCCGCGTCCGCGCGCAGCAGCTTCACGTACGCACCGCCGCATGTGAGCCCTTTCTGCAGCTTCACCTCGTATTGCACGACGAGCTCCTTGCGTGCGTCCGAGCCGTCAATGTAGAGCGGCGCGTCGAGCTTGACGGCAAGCCCGTAGTGCTTGGCAGGGGCGTCGAGCACAAGACCCTTGTCGGGGGACACGTGGCCGGTGCGCACCGTGTACTCGTCTACAGCTGCCTCCTGGCCAGCATACTTTTCGTGCGTGCTGCGGAACCAGCGGCCGCCCTCGAAGACCTCCTCCTCCTCGAAGGTCTCTACGAAGAGCGCGTGGGGCGTCAGCTCTCGCACCTTTTGGGTGTCATGCACGGCAGCCGTCGCGTCATCACTGGCGGTGGCAGCAGCAGCCGCGGGATCTTCGCCTGCCACTGGCTGCACGTGCGCCGCCGCCAGAAGCAACAGTAGCGCGGACGCTGAGAGCGCAGAGGCGACGACCTTCATACCTCGAGCTCTTGGTGTTCGCCGTTCGCTGTTCGCCGTTCGCCGTTCGCCGATCTTTTTAAACTGCCGTTCTGGAACTTTTGGTTGGCTCGTATTTAAGCTGAGATGAGAACCACATATGCGCCACCCCAGCTTCCCGTACTTAACGAGTGCAAGTACGGTCCAGCTGTTCCCAGGTAAGTCCGAAGTCTTTGATTTTATCACTAGGAGATTTATGCCTTGCCCCATAAGATCGCACTCGCGAAGAAGGGGGAACAAAGCAAGCAAATAAAGGAAGGCAAGTAAGACGAAGCAAGCCATGCAGCGCACGCAGTCGCCCATCGTGACGGGCACGTCGGTGATCGCGCTCAAGTACGCGGACGGCGTGCTCATGGCCGCTGACACGCTCGGCTCGTACGGCTCGCTGGCGCGCTTCACGGACCAGCGCCGGCTCACGGCCGTGCACAACACGACGCTGGTCGGCGCCGGCGGGGACTTCAGCGACTTCCAGTTCATCCAGGACAAGCTCGAGGAGCTCGAGGTGTACGACTTCAATCAGGACGACGGCTGCGACCTCACGGCGCCCGAGATCTACCACTACCTCCAGCGCCTGCTCTACCACCGCCGCAACAAGTTTGACCCGCTCTGGAACACGGTCGTGGTCGCGGGGCTGCACCCGGAGACGCGCGCGCCATTCCTCGGGCAGGTCAACATGATCGGTCTGGCATTCGAGGGTGACTTCATCGCCACGGGCTTCGGCCACCACCTCGGCATGCCGCTGCTGCGCAAGCACTGGCGGCCGGACCTGTCGGAGGCTGAGGCGCGCCAGCTGCTCGAGGACTGCATGCGCGTGTGTTTCTACCGCGACTGCCGCTCGATCAACCGCATCCAGTTCTCGCGCGTGAACGCCGACGGCGTGCACATCAGCGAGCCCGTCAAGATCGACACCAAGTGGGACTTTGAGCTCTTCGTGAACACCAAGTCCGAGTTCGGCGGCTCGTGGTAAGTACGCGCGCAAGTGTGGCGGCGGCAGACTGGCGAGACGGAGACGCCAGTCGCGACCCGCGCAGCAGCTCACAGAGCAGCAGGCGCTTGCGAGTAAGAGAGAGAGGAGGAGGAGGAGAGAGAGAGAAACAGAATCACGTGGTCGAAACGGAACACGTCGCTTGTGGGTTGGTCGGCTGTCTACACTGCGGCATCGCGCTGTCTGCTTCGCAGATGTGCGCCGACCGCCTCAGTCCTTCCGGCGCTTCTTCGCGCGGCGCTTGCGGTCGCGTTCGTCCTCGCTGGAGCTATCGTCCGACGACGATGGCGACGACGACGAGGAGGAAGCCGACGAGCTGCTTCGTGACGAGTCCGAGTCCGAGCCCGAGTCTGAGGATGAGTCCGAGTCCGAGGAAGAGTCGCTGCTGCTATCACTACTACTGTCACTGCTGCTGCTGCTGCTGTACTTGCGCTTCCTGCGACTCGCGTGCTTCTTACTGCTCGTCTTCTCTTTCTTTCGCTTCTTCTCGGCGTTCGCCTTCTTCGTCTTCCTCGTCTTCGCCGTCGCCTGCAGCGCGTCCTCCGTCTGCTTGTCCGTCCCCGGCGGCATGTCCTCATTGAACGGCTGGCGCAGCTGCGGGTGCTTGAGCTGCTGCGTGCGCGACGCGCGCTTGAGGTAGATGGCTTCGTTCTTGCACTCGTACGTCCAGTGACCCGCTCGGAGGCACTTCTGGCACTGCGCCGCCACTGCCGAGCTCGAGCTGGTGGCGCGCCTCGACGTCACGCGCACGTTGTCCGTGCTCGTGAGATACATGTTGCGCTTCGCCTCCTTGCGCTGCGCCCACTTGCCCACGGCCTCGTGCTCGCCGCCGCCGCCGCCGCCGCCACCGCCGCCGCCGTGCATTTTGCTCTTGCTCTCGTTGGTTTGTGGACTTTTGTGGAGGTCATACATTGAGAGAGTCCACGGTCCTTTTCAGCAGGTGTGCTCCGAGCTTCGACAGAAAAATACTCCCTCGATTTAGACCTTGACCCAGCTGGAGTTGGTCCAGTAGGTCCAAAATGCCAAACATTCCCACTTCAAGCTTTGAAACTGAGCCAACAAGAGGAATCACTACTTGAAAGCAAATCGTTGTATTGAGTTATGAAGATTGTTGAATCGAAGAGTGAATGTTCGTTACAAGAGCCATCCCAACGAACGTCGCGTGACGATGACCATGTTCACAGCACCGAGCGCGTTGGCTCGTGCGAGACGCAGCGCCGCGCGATCTTTGCGAGTTTGCGCTGGCGCGCGAGAGGTGTCGAGAGTGAAGGCGTGCGCGGCTCGGGCAGTGACGCGATGAAGCCCGTGGGCTGCGAACCCACCTGTGCAGCACGCGCGACCTGTCAGCACACACTTATCCACCGACTGCAAGTATGCGAAGAAATACAGGACGCACCACGGCCGTGATGTAGTTGACGGCGCTCTTCTCGACATCGGCGGGCGTCTGCTCCGGTGCCACTTCCATGGCTGCGACAGCGCGCGCCGACATGGCGGCCCAGTCCACGCGTGTGAGGCAGAGCGCGTACGTGAGCAGCTTGAAGACCTCCATGGCCAGCACGCCTACCCAGAGTGCTGGGAAGCCTGCGCCAAGCACGATGCCGCCCACGTACGCCACTGGCAGGTTGATGCACCACGTGGCGATCGTGCTTGTCACAAAGTTCACCTTCACCTGACTGCATACAGGAAACGTAGGTGTGATACAGGAATCACTGAGAACAGCGGGCACTACGAGAACGCACCTCATGCCCGTGAGCACGCTGCCGCAGAGCATCTCGAAGGCCTCGACCACGAAGGCGCAGATGAAGATCGGCAGCACCTGCGCGCACGCACGCAGCAGCGCCTCGTCGCTCGTGTACACTGCAATGACGGCACGGTCGAATTGGTTCATCACGAACGCCAGCACCGCCACGACCGCCGCCGTGCAGAGTAGTCCGAGCTTCGCCACCTGCTGTGCGCGCCGCGGGTCCCCTGCGCCAAGGTAATTGGCCACGCGCACCTGCGTGGCGCAGCCATAGCCCCAGAAGAGCGCCCAGAGCAACCCCCACATGCCCGAGACAACGGCGTTCGCGGCGATCGTCTCCGAGCCGAGCTTCGCGGCCACGAGCGACACGAGCGCATTCGCGAGATTTGACACGAACGAGTTGCCCGAGATCGGACCGGAGATCGTCACGAACGCATTGAAGCGGGCGAGCGTGAGCGCGCGCCGGTTCCAGCCGCCCCACGCACGCAAATGGTGTTTGCGGTACACGAAACAGTAGCCAAAGAGCGCGAGCGGCTGAAACCACGACGCGAAGACCGTGGAGAGCGGCGAGCCGATGAAGCCCAGACCTCCATGTCCTGCGACGCCGTAGATGAAGAGGTAGTTTGTGGCAGCCGCGAGACCGATCGACGTCACGCCCACCACAGTCGTGGGAATGAGAATCCCGATTGCTTGCAGGTATTGCCTGCAGATCGAGGCAGTGGAGATATAAGAGTACCGAGTAGAGAATCAGCTAGCATGACGAGCTGCCAACGATCCCCACACTACAGTAGCAGCAAGAACAGCAGCAGTAGCGAGAGTACCTCAGACAGGCATAAAGTAGCGACGGCAGAATCGCGAAGGAAGTGACTCGCGAGAACGTGGCGGCGAGCGCGATCACCTCCTCGTCGTCTGTCGAGTACTCGAGCACGTATTCGATACACCAGTACCAGACGAAGACCGGGATCGAGAGCACGCTCGTGAGCAGCAGCCCGAATTGGAGCCACACACCAGTCAGCTCGCGGTTGCCAGCACCCCACGACTGTCCGCAGAGCTATACAGGAGCACAATGAGGAGAGTTAGTTGGTTTGTGCTACTTGGGTCGCAAGATGGCGTTTGAGATGTCGACTTCAAGGAGACGCACCGTGATGAGCGCGGAGGCGGATGCCCAAACGGCCATGAGAGGCGCGCTGGTCCAGACTTGTGCGAGCGAAGCACCCGCGAGCTCCTTCACGCCGAGGTGTCCCAGGTAGATCGCGTCAATGGACGTGAGCGCGACGCGCGCGACTGTTGCGAGACTCACTTGCGCCGCCATGCCCGTTAAGTGCACGAACTCTTCCCACACAGTGTCGTGGATTGCCGGTCCTTCATGTTGGTGATGCTCGCGCTCAGTAGACTGTTGCTGCTGTTTTGTGGACTTGGGCAACAGCGGCTGGGACTCGCCACCCATACTTGCTTGCTCGTTAGCTTGCGCGTCACGCTACTTGCTCTGTCCGGTGCTAGAAGCGTCGACTGTTGGAAGCGTCGACTGTTGGAAGCGGCACCGTTTGAAAAGTGCTCGAAACACACTCGGAAGGTTGACAGCCTCTTCACTTGCAGCAGCACGATGGGTGCGACGCTGAGCACCAAGGATGTCGATGATCCGCTGCACCGGGAGCTGCTGGCAGAATACATCGGACACTCGAGACGAGAGTTGGAAGAGTGCGCGCAGATCTTTCGCGGATCCGTTGGCAGATCCGACGACGATGAGGATGACGACGATCGTAGGCGAAAGCAGCGATTTCAGAGAGCGAGTGGCTGCGACGGCAGTGGCGACGGTACCGACAAGGTCTCTCCTGTTTCTCGCCAGTCTCAACCACCCACGCCACCACCGCTGCCAGCAGCAGGTCGAGGTTACCCGCGCCAGTTAGACTTCGAGCAGTTCGAGGAAGTCTTCGACATGCTTGTGACAGACGCAGAGCCGCACTTCGAGTTCTTCATGGACGAGGCGAACGACGCGAAGCCGCTCGTGTGCGCGCACCAAGTGTTCTGCGGCATGGCGCTCATGATGAAAGCGGACGTGTACACCAAGATCACGTTTCTCCTGCGGCTGTACGCAGACCCGGTGGGGATGCTGACCGCAGACTCGAAGCGGACAATGCTCCGGGATTTCGTGTTGGCGCTGCAGCTCATATTCAACCTTGCTACTGAGGTCCCAACCGAGGTGTTGAGCACCTTGGAGGTCAGTGTATTGGCTCTCGCCATGTATGTGTGCATGGCCGACGCTTGCTGATTGTGATGGTGAGCTAGAAATTGCTATGGGCGGAGGACGAGAGCAAAATCATGTCGGTGCGAGAGGTCTACGACGCGTGCTTCACGAGCGCTCTCGTCAGCGGATACCTGCACGACATCCAAGAGCTCGTCGAAGGTGTGCGTGCATGCATCCATTCCGAAGTGTGTAGAGCGTCAACTCACGCGGTCTCCTTTCGTTATCAACAGAGTTCACAGAGAGCTACGAGCGCGGACTACAATCGGCCCGCATTCAGCCTCGATTCGAAGGCTGCACCATCCAACTCAATACCACATGCGGGACTGATCATCCACCAACAACAGACAAGACGAAGACGCTGACGAGAGGCTCATCCGTGTTTTCCATCGCCCCTCAGGACTCACTCTTGTGGACTCTGAGAGTACGGTGTTGCGCTCTCTCGTTCGCCTCGCCATTGAGAGCTGTGCGCACTGACCTGCTCTCGGATCGTGTATGCGCAGGCGCGAGACTACCCGCACTTCTGGCATCAAACTCGCGTGGAGATCCACTCCGACGCTAATTGCGCGCAGGCACTGAGAGAGATGGTCAAGGCAGGGACACATGCAGCGATTGTGTTCGAGTCTGGAACTTCAGCAGACGCACAAGTTCGCGTGTACAGCGGATGCTTAGCGACGGGCGACTTCCTCCGGTGAGAACGTTTGCAACCTGCCCATGACCAGCGATCGTCATACGAACGTTGACACCGTTCATCGTTGAACTGACCTCTCGACTTGCATGCTCCAGCTTCTTCCTGCACTTCCTACCGCACGAGCCAACCAGCTTCCACATCGAGCGTGCGATGCGCAAGTTCGGCGGATCCTCGCTTCGAGACGCGATGCACTTTTGCGGAAGCACGCAGTGCATCCGCGAGGACGAATTTTTCTTCAACGTGCTCCTACGGTTCGCTTGCGGCATTGAGAGCGTCGCGGTGGTCGCTGACACGGCAGAGCATTCCAGCAATTTGCTTCTGGGGACGTTCACGGTGCAGAGTCTACTCGAGTGGGTCGAAGAGGATCTGACGCTCTTCAGTGCGTGGCATCTCATCCTCTTATGACCAAGAGTGTCTTCAGGCAGAGCGCTGACCGCTTGCGTGCTGTGCAGATGGCAAGGAGCGCTACGCACTCCGAGAGTTCCCGTCTTTCTTTATTGCACCTGCGAGCGTGAGTGCGTCGCAGGTTTCTGTATGCGAGGGCTTTGCAGCGATGAGCGAACGCAAGCTTGGTGGGATAGCGGTGGCGTTCAAGGATAGTCCTTGCAAGATGCTGAGGTGCGCACACGAAGGGAGAGCGAGAAGGTGTGTGTACGCTCACTGTCGCGTGCATGCGCAGCCGCGAGAACTTCCGAGACTTCTTCACGCAGTCGTACGACATCTGGATGGGCGTCGCGCCAGGAGACGCGAGTTTGTCACCGCTGCTCTGCACATTGAGCGAGATCTCCGAGAAGCTCCGGGATCTGCCGTACATTTCCCCCGAGAACTCCATTGCGAGCGCGATCTGTGCGATGGTCGACGCGAAATGGTCCAGGTTGTACCTCCGTAGAAAAGATACGAGCGGAGGAAGAGCCGCAGCGGCAGAAGGCGTCGTGCGCGCCACCGATGTTCTCCTGCTGCTCTTGAAGGAGCAGCAGAGGGTGGCGTCAGAAGCAACAGCGAGAGCAAGAGGCGGCAGATGAATGAATGCAAGCGAAAGAGGCGCTCGAGTGCGATGATGGATGCTCTATTGCGGTTTGTCGGAAGCGGTTCGTGGTATGCCGAACACTCTGCTCAGTGCATGCTACTTACTATTGCACCTGGACGATGAAGTTGTTTCGTCGTCCGGTGCGCAGTAGCAGCAGCTTTCCGTCCAGTAGCATGTCCGAGGTGACCGAGACCTCTGCCTCGACCTTCTCGTTATTGACGTACAAGCCGCCGCCCTTGATCAAACGTCGGCACTCGGCTGCAGGCGATGGACAGATAAACAACACGCAGTCAGGCACACAAGTAGCACCAAATGTTGTCTGTAGCGAGCGACGCATTCCTCTTACCTTTGGACTTGACCGCCCCAACACGGACACACAGATCCACGAGCTGGCGGTCGACGACATCGGCGCGGGCGACCGGGAAGACCGGAGCGTCTCCCGCCATGCTGAGCACCTGGTCCGCCGTCAGCGGCTGTCCTGTGGCCTTGCCGAAGAGTACACTCGTCGCCGCGAGCGCTGACTGGAGCCCTTCGGCTCCGTGGATCGTCGTCGTGATGGTCTCTGCGAGCACTCTCTGCGCCTCGCGCTTCTCTGGAGCCTTACCGTGTTCGTGCACAAGCTCGCGGATCTCATCGACGTCCAGGAACGTGAAGCTCTTGAGCAGCTGCTCCACATCGCGGTCGTCCGAGCGCAGGAAGTACTGGTAGAAGTCGAACTGTCCACGAGCAGCTCACACGAGTCAGAACATAGTCACCTATCGATGGAGTTTCATTATCAAAAGGACAGACAGCAGGACAACGCACCACCGAGGTCTTCTGCGCGTCGAGCCAGACCGCGTTGCCGGCCGACTTGCCGTACTTCTCGCCTGACGCGGTCGTCAGCAGTGGCAGCGTGACGCCAAAGACATCCTGAAGGAACGGGAGTAGAGCGCTCGAGTGAGCTCACAAGTCTTCTAATGACTGGCATCGTTCGTCACACAGTACAGTCTTGGGTTTCTTACCTTGCCCGTGGTCTTGCGCACGAGCTCGCAGCCGGAGGCGATGTTGCCCCATTGGTCGCTCCCGCCGATCTGCGCAACGCAGTTGTGGGTCCGGTACAAGTGCAGGAAGTCGTACGCCTGCAAGCAGAGTGGGGACGACGACATGAGACGAGGCGAATTGGCAGCGCAATCTGAGCCGGGCGTGCCGATAGTGAGTAGCGCACCTGGAAGAGCTGGTACGAAAACTCGAGGAAGCTGATCCCTTGGTCCGAATCCATGCGTTTTTTCACGCTGTCGCGCGTCAGCATCGCGTTCACACGGAAGTGGCTGTGAGGTTCAAAGCGCCGAGTGCCAGTCAGTCAGTTGGCATGAGTCATTCACCGCTGCACCACAGCCACACAGGTCGCACCGGCCGATGTCGCGCATCCAGTCGACCGCCGACATCTTCGTGTGCCACGCGGCATTGTTGACGACGAGCGCGCCCGTGCGCGGGCAGTCGAAGTCGAGCACGGGTGAGAGCCCTGCCACCAGTTGGCTCGCGTTGCGCGCCACCACGTCGTCCGTGAGCAGCACGCGCTCCTCCGACTTGCCGCTCGGGTCGCCGATCATGCCCGTGGCGCCGCCCACCTGCCACCGCAATAACAAGAACTGAGCACAGTGCGTCCAACCGCGTTCGACTTCAGCTGCAGCTCACCAGCAGGATTGGCCGCAGCCCCGCGCGCTGGAAGTGGCGCAGGGCGATGCCCTGCAGCAGGTTGCCCAAATGCAGCGCGTCGGCGGTTGGGTCGAAGCCGCAGTAGACGCCCGCCGGCGGAGCTGCCGCCCCCGCTCCCTGCAGCAGGAGCGCATCCAACGCCGCGCCCGCATTCTGGTGTGTGGCGGCCGCCAGCATCCCGCGCGATCGCAGCGCTGCCAGCGCCGCGCTCATGATGTGCGATCGTCTGCGACGTGTGAGCGGTGTGTGGCTAGGAAGTCAATTGGAGAGCGAGATAATGCGATAGGATGGGATTCCGCGACTTTCCTTCGATTCTCTTGATCTTTGTATTCGGGTTGAGATATCACACACTCGCTCTCCTCACAGCAGGCGCCGCACCTCCAGCGTGCGCTTGAGGAACGCGAGCTGCCAGACCGAGACCGCGAGCAGCACGGCCGCCTCGAGGCATGTCCACCACATGATGCGGCTGTGCGTGCTCGTGATCACTGGGCAATAAGGAGAGCAGTAGCGCACATTAGGAGCAGGTGACGATAGGCGCGTCGGCAACTCATGACGGCCGTGCTATACGAGCAGCCGATAGTGGCGAGCACACCTTGGAGATGGTACTGCTTGATCGCCTTCATGTACTCCTGCGTGTCTTTGACGGTGTCGAGGTTCACCGAGAGGTCGTACACGAGATCCTCGAGCTCCTGCACTTGTTCTGCCGCCAGCCACGCAACACTCAGCTCTCGCCCCTCGCACGGCCGTCACGACCACCAGCACCATCAGAAACAACATGCACGCACTGATCTTGGCCGCGTCCGCGTTCGAGACCACCTCGTGGCTCGGGTCGTCCGCGTGGAAGGAGAAGCCGATGACGACGTCGCCCACGGCGTCGACCTCGTTGCGGAAGCAGACGGTGTGGCGGCCGGCGCCGTCCCCCACGGGCGCCGCGTACCGGCCTGCCGGGCCCGTCTGCTCGAAGAGCGTGCCGCCCTTGGCGTCCGTGAGCTGCGCTCGCAGCTCGCCCGCCACGCCGCGCAGCGCCTCGTAGTTGAGCGACACGCCGTGCTTGAAGCTCGGCGCGTCCACGGAGAAACACTCGGCGCCGGCCTTCGCCACCGTCACGTGCAGCGCGGCCGCAGGCGGGAGCAGCGCGATCGCCAGCAGCAGCAGCAGCGGCGGCAGGAGCAGGTGCAGCTGCTTCGGCATCTCCTTGATTGACTGAATGTGGATTTGAAAACGGGGCTGTTAATAACAAGGTCGAAAGTTTACTTCTGGTAGGCTCGACGCTTTCTAACGCTGCTTGCCAAGATCAGCGTGGACTTGGACTTCCACGTGGACCACTTGGCTCATTCGCCCGGACCCGAGCCAAAGGATGCAGGAGGTGCGCCGGCAGCTCGACCAGCTCTTCGCGGCGCACGCGGCGGTCGCGATCCTCTCGGGCGCCTTCTGCTTCTTCGCGCCGCACGCGCTCCTCTCGCCGCTGCTCGGCGCTGCCAACAACACGCACCTGGCGCACGAGTTCGTGCGGCTCTACGGTGCGGAGGCTGCGGCCGTCTGTTGTCGGCTGCTGGCCGCTTGCTAGCCCGCGTCGTCCACTCACGCACTCTCGCTTGCTTTGGCCCCTCCTCTCGCAGGCGCGCTGACGCTCGCGCAGGGATGGCTCGTCTGGCGCACGCGCCTGGTGAGCGACGCGCTCGTGCGCCGCACGTTCTGCCAGGCGTACTGCATCTGCTTCTCGCTGCAGGCACTCGCGCTACTGCGCGCGCAGATCGCAGCGCCCGAGAGCCACTCGGCGCTCCACTGGCTCAACCTCCTGCTGCTCGCCGGCCTGGGCGCCGCCTACGGCTACTTCCTGCTCTTCAAGACCATCAAGGCGTTCGAGCTGCCGGGCGCTGGCGGCAGCGGCAAGGCGCTCCTCTAAACCTCCCGTTTGTCGGAAGAAAACCAAGCGACCAGCCGACTTTGACAGCGTGCTTATGCATTTCTACCCTCTAGACCAGGATCGGATCGCCAGCCTCCGAGTCCCCACTGATGTCGTCCCCTTCTTGTGTGTCCTGCGACGCTGCCGACGGCGCGCCACTCGCTGGCGCAGCAGCAGCAGGAGCAGCGGACGGTTGCACGAGCACGGGCGTGATCTTGCGCTTCTTGCGCACCTGCAGTGTGTTGACGCCTCCGCTGGCTGCAGCTGGCGGTATGCTGCTCGGAGCAGGAGGAAGTGCAGAAGAAGCAGCAGCAGCGGTAGCATCCGCCTTCTTACGCACAGCAGGCGTCGCCACTTTCAGCTTCTTCTTCGCCGCGCCTGTCGCCTTCCCCGCGCCGTTCGCGTCGGCATCAGCGGCGACAGCGGCCGCCTTGTGCTTCTTGCGCGCGAGCTTCGGCGTCGCGAACATGGCGCGCATCTTGTGCTGGTTCATCTCAATATGCACTGGAGATGACGAGCGACACAGAAGCGGGTGAGATCCGAGAGATTTGCAGGATACACACATATAAACGCACCTGCTCGCGGGACTGGCACGCCAAAGAAGCCGTCCTGGAACCGGATGAACGAGAGGTAGCCGTCCATGGACGAGATACTCAGCAGCTGCCCGTCGCTCGACCAGCTCGCGTCCGTCAGGTCTGCGTAGTGGAGGTCCTTGAGCGTGCAGATCGGGTACGGTTGCTGAACCAATACACATGTGAGCGCGCTGCCGTTACTGTACTTCACCATTGGAAGAGCAAGTACCTGCGTGTCGTAGATCACGACTGTGTTGAGCGTGATGACAGCGAAGATCGAGCGGTACGTGGTTTGAAAGAAGTTCGGCGCGGGCTTCTCGCTGTCACCCTCCGCGCCGCCGCGCCGTAGCTCGTATAGCACCGGGCTGCAGCGCACGCCGAGCGACGCTTTCTCCTGTCCAGGCAGGTGCAGTGTCGGCTCGTTCAGGTTGCCGCGCGCGAATGCGTACACCGTGTTGACTGCCGACGCTGTCTCCGTCGCGCGGAAAGTCCCGGTCGGTGCGAGCAAATAGTTCCCATCCGGCGTCCACGTCAGCCGGCGAGCGAATGCAGGGCACGTGTCGTCGAGGAACAGACGGTGCTTCGGCGCCGCAGGATCAGCGGGAGCAGGCGCTGGCTGCTTCGGGGTGGACTCTGCGTTTGAGGTCTTAGGATCTGCGTCCTTTACTTCGAGTGTTGTTGCTGCTGCTACTGTTGAGTTTTGTGCTGACTGCGTCGTGATTCCACTGGTGGAGGGGTCTTGTGTCCCCTTGCTCACGGCGCTCGGAGGGAACTCGCGCGTCTTGAGCGTCTGCACGCACACGCACTTCTTGGGCACCTTCTTGGTGCTCAGGCGGCTCACAGGGTCAAAGCCGTTGAGTGCGTACACGCGGCACGAGCGGTCGTTGCCCTCGGTCGCGAGGTACTCATTGAGCGGGTCCCACGCCACACCTTGCACGTACTGCGTGTGGTCCTTGCGGCGCTCCTCCACCTCGCCCTTCTCGGCGTTCCAGATCACACATGAGTTGTCCACAGACGTGGAGCAGAGGAAAGCCGAGTCCGGGGACCACGCGAGGTCCGTGATGTCGCCCTTGTGGCCGCACGCGAGCAGCGTGCGCGCCACATCGCTGAACGACTCGATCTTGTCCCACGCCCAGTCTGCCGGCGCGCTCTTGGGGCGCGTCCAGAGGATGACTGTCGAGTCGTCGCTCGCGGACGCGAGGAACTCGCCGTTCGGTGAGAAGCGCACGCAGTTGACGCTGCGGTCGTGGCCAGAGAGCGAGAAGACGAACTCGAGCCCTGCGTGGTCGTGCAGGTCGCCGCGCACGCGCCACAGTTTGATGTCCTTGTCCGCGCCACCGGTGGCCAGCACGGTCGTGGAATGGTGTGCTTTGTCGTTAGCGGCATCATCATCATCACCAGCAGCAGTGCATCCGCCAGGTAGGAAGTCGAGCGAGAGCACGGCCTCGTTCAGTCCAGTCGGACCGCAGTGCCAGCGGATCTCGGGCGTCAGTGTTGTCAGCGGCTTCGACGGCGCGCCGGCGGCGACGGCCACTGGCGCAACGGCCGGGCTGCTGGCATCCTCCACCGCCACGGGCGTCTCTTCCGGGGCGCCTCCGCTGGTGTCCACCACGGTCCTGTCGATGACGACCTCCGCCATGTTGGAGCTGGTCAGAATGGCGATTCCCGCCAAAATGCAGGGCACAGTGGACGCTCGTTAAAGTGCGAGAGCAACGTTCGTGGCGAAAAGTACAATCGCGTCACCATCTGCGAGATCCATTATCAAATGAGCGGTGGCACTAGTCAGTCTGCCGCAATCATTCGCGTTGGCATTAGCGACCACGCACATCACACGAGCGGCTCCTCCAGCAGCTCAGCAGCCCAGCAGCTGCAGCTTACTTCCTCCTTTTCTCCCTTCCTCCCTTCCTCCGCTGCGCAACCACCTGCTCCCACGCGATGGTCGACTGGGCGCGCCTCTTCGTCGCGCACTTCCGCGCGTCGGAGGCGCACCCCGTGTCGGCGTTCGACCCCTCGGGCTTCGTGCTCATCGTATCGGTGGTGCTGCTGCTCGTGGGCGTCATTATCGGCAGCGCACGCTGGCTGTTGCTCTCGCACGACGGGCGCGGACTACGCGAGCAGGTCGAGAAGAAGGTGCTCGAGGTTCAGGAGTTTGTGGACGATCAGGTCGAGGAGCACCTCGCGTTCGTTCGGCAGCATGCCGAACGCCAGGGATTCGTCGTCGAGATGTTCAGCTTCGCCTACCTCTCGCGCCTGGCATTCGCTGTGCTCGCGATGCTCATCACGTCGTATCTCAATGCGCTCGCCGCTGTGGTTGCTGGGTACGTGCGTGCAATGAACGTGTGGCGCAGACTGCATGCACATATGCGGTGACTGACAGACTGGCGCCCGCTTGTTGCCTACGACGGAACGGTATCCTATTCTTGTAGGTGGCGCACCCCGAACATCATCATCCTCAACATCGACATGCAGGACTCAGGCGAGAAGACACTGCCGGATATTGGTCACGACACCTTCAGATACGTCGCGACACGGATCTTCGGCCGGTTCGTCATCACGTGGTTCCACCTGCCGGACCAGTTCCTCGCCGCTGTTACCGGCATGGTGGTGCTGTTGCTCATTTTCCACCCGCGGGTGCGTGCTGCTTGGTGCTTGCACAACTGCGAACGGAGAGAGAGAGAATGGGCTCCTACGTTACAGCACACTGATAGCTAACTCGTGTGTATACGAATGAACGACTGCGCAGCGCCTCCTGATCTTGCGGCGCATCTGTTCCATCTTCGCGTGCATCAATCTCATGCGCGCCGTGTGCGTGGCTGCCACGTCGCTGCCAGATGCGAGTCCGCTGTGCATCGCGCAGTTTACTTCGGAGGACGGCCGCTACAAGGCGACGCCGATTTTCCCTAGGTGCGTTCTGTCAGGCTTGCGCTGTTTGTGTGCATGCGCGCTCATAGCGGGCCACCTCGATATCGTGTGGCACTTATTTCTCCCAGAGCGTTCACGCGTGCACTCAAGGTGCTTCTGTGGCCGGCCGAGCACATCACGTGCGGCGACATGGTTTTCAGCGGCCACACCGTCTTCTTCATGCTCTGCGCCATGACCGTCAAATGGGTGCGAGCTGCGCTTAGCGGAGAGTTTGAGAGGTCGGTCGCATGCTCTGATCGCAGTCATCCATCGTGTGTGTATATATGCGGGCGCAGTACTGCGTCAAGGAGGAGCTCAACACGCCGCTCACGCGACGCTATCCATACGTGCTCTGGCTGACGCGCTACGCGGTGTACGCGGGCGCGGCGCTTGGGATCTTCATGATCATCGGCACGCGGCTGCACTACACGCTGGACGTACTCGTGGCGATCTACGTGACGACGCAGGTGTGGTTCATGTACCACTGGCTGCTGTCGAACCCGCGGCGGGGCTTCGGCGTGCTCCAGTGGCTCGAGCACGACGACGTGCGCGTCATCGACTCGGACGCGTACCGCCATGCTCGAGGCTCGTTCCGGGTGCAGAAGACTGCGATCGAAGTCACCTCTGTGACGAAGAAGACCAAGTAGCTCGCGGAAAGAGGTTTCTAAACAGGGTCGTTCAAGCGGAGACTTCCGATCAGAGAGGGTCCTTCAAGGAGACTTTTTGTAGCAAGGTCCTTCAAGCGGATAGGATTCGAATAGGGAATCCCTAATCGAAGGCGAGTTACTCGCCTTGCTTTGTAGAAGAGCGCTAAGCAGTCGGTGGCGAGATGTGTACCCTACAATTATTGTTCTGAATACCCGTTCCATTCTTCCGGACTCATACAACACACTCGAGAAACAGCAGCAGCAGCACCACCGGAGGAGGAGGACGAGGCGGAGCTGCTCGCGACGCGCTCCGTTCGCTACGCTTACGCTTACGCTCCGAGCCAGCGCCGCCGCAACGATGGAGAGCTGGAGCGACTACTTCACGTCGCACTTCTACGCGCTCAAGATGCGGCCCGTGTCGGCGTTCGACCCGTCGGGCTTCATGATCGTGCTCTCGGCGCTGCTGCTGCTCTTCGGTGTGACGCTCGCGAGCGCGCGGTCACTAGGACTCCTGAGCGTGAGCCAGGGACGCCAGCTGCGCCTGCGCGTGGAGAAGAACCTTCAGGACATGTCAGTCTACGTGAGCGACCAGCGCAAGCAGGTGGAGGTGAACTTGCTCTACGTCAAGGGCCGCGCACTCGCGCACTCGGGTCGCCAGGGCTTCATCGCCGAGATGCTCAGCTACGCCTACCTCTCGCGCCTCGCCTTCTCGCTCACGATCTTCGCCATCGCCTCGTATCTCAACGCGCTCGCCGCCGTGATCGCCGGGTGCGTGAGAATGTAGGTTGAGTGAGCGCAGGTCTCGAGAGATGTTCACAGAAGGAATGAGTGTCGCACGCGCAGCTGGCGGACACCGAACGTCGTCATTCTCGACCGGTTCAAGCAGGACACGGGCGAGAAGACGCTTCCAGACCTCGGCCACGACCTCTTCAAGTACGTCATGACCAAGATCTACGGTCAGACGGCGTACATCGAGTGGTTCGACCTGCCGGATGAGTTCCTCGCGGCCGTCGGCACGTGTGTCGGTATCCTGCTCATCGTACATCCTCGGGTGCGTTTGTACATGTGACAGGATGGCGCTCTCTTCTCCGAGTCGATCGTTCATGCTGTCTAACCCGACGGGCGCTTTTCGCCTGTGTGATCGACGACCTAGCGTCTGCTGATCCTGCGTCGCTTCTGCGCGATCTTCGCGTGCATCAACATGATGCGCGCGTTCTGCGTGGCCGTCACGTCGCTGCCGGACGCGAGTCCAAACTGCATCTCGCAGTTCGACTCCGAGCGCCGCGGGCTCTACAAGTCCCTGCCGATCTTCCCCAAGTGCGTGCGCGTGGGGCATAGGAGTTTAAGTCGAACGCTGTTCATAGACACTGACCGTCTGTCACTGGCGGCACTTCTTCTTGCGCGCAGAGCGTTCGGTCGCGCGTGGAAAGTGCTCGTGCGGCCGTCACAGCACATCACATGCGGCGACATGGTCTTCAGCGGCCACACGGTCTTCTTCATGCTCTGCGCCATGACCGTCAAGACGGTGCGCCAGCACTCGTGCGAGAAAGAACGTTCTTGACTGAGCTGACTTGTTCTCGTTCTCCTATGTGCAGTACTGCGTCAAGGCGGAGCTCAACACGCCGTTCACGCGGCGTTTCCCGTATGTGCTCTGGATGGTGCGCTACTACGTGTACACTGGCGTGGCGTTCGGCGCCTTCGCGATCGTCGGCACGCGGCTGCACTACACCCTGGACGTGCTCATCGCGGTGTACATCACAGCGCAGGTGTGGGCCACGTACCACTGGCTGTGCGCGCACCCGAAGAGCAGCTTCCGGGTGCTCAACTGGCTCGAGCACGAGGACGTGCACTTCATCGACCTCGACGCGTACCGCAAGGCGCGGCGCTCGTTCACGCACTCCACATCTGAGTCTGAGTCCTTCCCGGGCGACAAGGACGACTGAGTAGATGAAAGCGAGAGGACACGGAGTGATACCAACCAACGCTGTCGCTCGCACGATAGAAAGTAGAGAGAGCGCCAAGGCGATGCATAGATACAGCCCCAAAGAGATCCATTAATGCGCTGGACTACCGCTGCTTCTTGGGCTCCGCCGCCACAACAGGAGCTCCTTCATCGTCTCCTGCCGTTGCCGCCGCCTGCCGCAGCTTCGCCTCCAGCTGCTCCTTCATAGCCGGCCACTCACTGTTGATCGCGGCGAAGACGACTGAGTCGCGGTTGCAGTCCTTCACGATCATGTGCTTGCGCAGCACGCCCTCAAACGTGAACCCGAGCGAGTGCCCCGCCCGTCGCGCGCGCACGTTGTGGCCGTCGCAGCACCACTCGACGCGCCGGTACCCGACGGTCTCGAAGAGATGTGTGAGCAGCAGCAGCATGCTCTCCACGAGCGCGCTGGAGCCCTGGAACGCGGGTGTGAGCCAGAGCGAGTCGATCGTCACGCGTAGGTCGCGCGGCGCGTGGCCGCTCAGCGTCAGCATGCCGATCGGCTCGTCCGTGCGCGTCGTCTTCGCAATGTGGACACATCAGTAAGATAACTTGAGGTGGATACTTTCTAAGAGGAGGACACCTTGGAGAAGGAAGACACCCTTACCAGCACATAGTGGCGCGCGTCCGGCTGCTGCTGCTCGCAGTAGAACGCCTCGAAGGCACGCGCCGACGCGAATGGCCCGTGCGCGAGGTGTCTCCAGATCATCTCGTCCGCGTCAAACTTGAGGTCGCGGTACACGCCCTGTCTACCATCGGTGTCGTTGGGTAGCAACATGTGCGCTTAGTGGGCGGATCCTCTTGGCGATGATGCACCAACGCAGCGTTAAGTACGCACTGAGGCGCGCCGCTCGAGATGCGGAAGAGCGTGGCAGCGTCTGCGGCGCCCGCAAAGTCGCGCAGTGCCACCCGCGCGCCAACCAGCGGTGCAGATAGCGGTGCCGGTCGCAGCGGCAGCGCGCGTGCCGTTGCCAGCAGGGCGTCGTAGAGCAACGGTTTGCGCTCGTCCGGATGCGCCGGCAGCCCCGCCGCCTCGCCGCGCATGCGCTCGAAGGAGCCGCCGCGCTGCAGCAGGAAGAACACGGCGACGATCGTCGCCACGAACACGCTCGCGCCCGCCGCGATGCCCGCGAGCACGGCCGGCGCCAGCATGGGCTAGGAAGATACTGAGGCCGGGCTTCGAAAACGGACAATTACGAAACGAGGGTGCAGTTTTGACAAGCATCACACGTCGCAGATTTATTCTGCAACGAACAAGGATGAACGGTGTTGGGGCGCCTGCGCAGAACAAGCGGCCGCCGGAGAAGGGCTCGTTCCCGCTCGATCACTACGGCGAGTGCAAGCCGTTCATAAAAGTGCGTGCGTGCGTGCGTGCAGCAGGAGCATACTTCTGAGAAGCTGCCTTTCGCTAACTTAGTCTGCTGCGCCGCTCACACGCAGGACTTCCTCGCGTGCATGCGCGAGCACCGCGGCAGCCACATCGACTGCAAGCACCTCTCCAAGTCTTATCTGCAGTGCCGCATGGACAAGTGCGTGGTAGCGTTTATGCGAAACGTGCGGCTAGAAGAGCACTGAGTGTGTGGTGGGTGTGTGGTGCTCAGAGGACTCATGCAGGAGGAGGAGCTCGACAACCTCGGCTTCCACGCCGAAGGCATGCGCAAGATCCGCAACACGACGACCGAGGGCCGGAAAGAAGGTGCGTCAACAGCATGTGTAGGCGTGGCTTACGTGCATATAGGAGACTGATGGTACGCTTGTGGATGTGGACGAGCAGGCGAGGGCTTCGTCGCCGGACTCGGCATCAAGACTCCAAGATACAAAGACTAGCGAGTGTATCTCCGAGCAGAAGCGGAGCACGCTCCACGGACATAAACACACACAAGTACACTTGGCCGGCTATCACGTTCGGCGTTACACTCCACATGGTGTCCGCAAAACTACACCAGCGCTTCATACGGAAGGACGCTGCTGCTTGCTGCTGCCACTCTCGAGCTCCAGGATGCGCAACTTGAGGCGGCTGATCTCGCTCGCGGCGTCGCGTGCGTTCGCCGCCAGCTGTTCCTCCAGCACGCGAACGCGCACGCTCAGCAGCGCGTCGTTCCAGTCACCAGATGCGCTCACTGGCACGAGAGCCCTTGCCGGTGCAACTTGGGCCGAACCGGTCGTTGCACCAGCACTCTTCGCGGCAATTTCGCTCGCGGACTCGAGACTCACTGCAGCTTCGAACTGCTGAATTACCTTCTCCTGCAGGCGTACAGCTCTCTGTCGCATCAAGAGCAAACATCGCGGACGACGAGATGAAATGCACTTCTTCGCACTTACACACGAAGGAAGTCAGGACTGCGATCACGCACCTTCAGCTCCGAGACCTGCTGCCTCTCACGCTGCAGTCGCTGCACTTGTACTGCCTGCGCCATGTGCGCCTGCTCCAGCTCTGCGTAGCGCGTCTCCAAGGCGCGAGCGAGCTCTAGTGATCGCTGCGCCGCTCCTAACTGCGCCTTCGTCTCCTGATGCTCACACTCCAGATCTTTGTATCTCGTGACCACGAGCGTGAGCTGTTGGTGCAGTTTGTTGTCCATCGCTCCACCGTACGACGACGACGGAGGTGCAGATAAGCTCAGGAGTTGCTCCATTTGCTGCCTCTCACGAGCTGCAACCTTCACGAGCTCGGCTTTCACTTCCTCGAGCTGCTTCTCCTTCGCTCGCACTTCACGCTGCAGCCATCGTAAACTCGCAAATATGAGCAACCATGTCGTCTAGTCTGGTACAGACGCAGGCGTCTATCAGACAGCCACCCAAATCAAACCCTGACTCACTCACCCGCAGCACCACGAGCTCCCTTCCGCAAGTCTGCACAGCTTTCAGGCGTTCATCCAGCTCCGCTTGCAACTGCGCCAGCACATATACACGCACGCACGCACGCACGCGCTTAGTTGAGTCGTGTCATTGCATGTGCAGACGATCCCACTGGTCCACACCATACCCTTTCGATCTGCTGGCGCTGGGCTGTCGACTCGGCTTGAAGAAGCGAGATCTGAGAGACCAAGAGCGCGTTTACCTCGACGTTCTTGACCGGTCCACCAGCTTCGCTTGCCGCTTCATTCTCCTTGGTCGTTGCCATCTTCGGACTCGGAGACGACGAAGCTGATAGGAATCCCGCCAACACACTGCTGAGTCCGCCTTCGTCGCAGAATGAGGACACCGGATATCGGTTTAGTCCTCGCAGCAGTGCTCCTGTCCACCCGAGCGCCAGCATCGCGCTGTTCTTGCGGATACTGCGGTTCGAACTCACGACGCGTCTGGTGGGAGTATCGCGGACGAATGTTGTCCACGATTCGTGACTCCACCCGCGTACGGTTGCATGCAGATGCCCGAGAAGAGTTGGTGCAGCGCTAGTCTGCGAGTCCACGGAGTAGATCGCCACCGGCGGCTCGAGTGAGTGTCGCTCGCCATTGAGCAGCAAGTTGCTCGCAGTGAGCTGGCAGATCATCTGCAGCGCCGGGGACTTCCCAGTGCCGATACGATTTTGTTGCTGCGGGTTACGAGTGTCGAAGAGAGCCACCTCAATCGCTCTTGCGTTTATGTCGATGTCACTGCCGCCATCGGTGCCGTAAGACAGCTCGAACATGAGAGGGTAGTGCCATCGAACGCTCTCGATAAAAGTTGGAGCAGCGATCCCAGGAGGATTCCGAACACTGAGCTTGTTTGCAGTCGCGGATGGAGTGACGGCTACATGAATGTCCTTGCTCAAGAGCTCGAGCGAACTCCCGTTCTTAACCACAGTGAAGAGATCAGACAATAGCTCCTGCTCGAGGGTGCTTGTCGAAGAGGAGACAGCAAGTCCGAGTGCGAGAGAGCGCAGATGTGGTTGGCCCTGTGTCGGTACTCTTTCTTCTACTACTTCGCTGGGTGCTGCTGCTGCTGGGACAAAGCGTTCGACGAGCACCTCGACTCGATCCGCTGTGTTCACTGATGAAAGTGAGAGGTTGGAGGGATGCTCGAAGCAGTCACGGATCGTCTCCCGAAGAGCGATGAAGATCTGTGCCGATGCCGACGCTCCTCCTGCTGATACTGCTGGTGCTGCATGCGACGCGGCCGGAGCGAATCGCAGCGCGAGGCGAACTTGGTGACGATGGCAAGGGAGAGACAGCAGCGGGATGATCGCCGTCGCGAGCAGGAAGTCCTCCTGCTGACTCGATCCGCGCTGCACGAGCTCCACTTTCAGAGCGAACGTATCGTTGTGGTGTTGTTGATGTTGCCGCGCTGCACTCGATTCGCGCCACTCGAACGGCAGCGAGAGCGCCAGCAACTCGTTCCACGCCGGCGCGTTGCAACTCTCGACCACGCGTGTGGCAGCAAACGGCGAGTAGCGTGACTCGTAGAGCACCTCTGTCGCTGCGCTTGCTGCGTCGCTGTCGTCGTCCAGTTGACGCTCATCGCCGCGCAGTTTGCTGGTGTTGGCGACGGTGACGCACTCGACGCAATCCGAGCCTGCTGGCGCGAACGAACCGACGCTCACGACTACGAACGAGCTAAGGAGCAGTCTGACCCCTCCATTCGAGGCGTCCTCGCTGCTGCTGTTTTGCTGCCAATTCAGCGCCGGCACCAGCGCGTCGAGCGCTTCGCCGTGATGCACGAGCACGGTCAGAAGGTTGCTGCTGCGAGCCGCGGACGCCGTGAACGGGCTGCCAGTCATGTTATGTGAGACTTGCCAACTTGACTACATGTTCCTGAGATATGGCTACATGCACGTCATACCGTGTGGCATCTGCACCTCCTCCTCCTCCTCCTCCTCCTCCTCTGCTGCTGCTATGCGCGGGCGAGTCACATGGCGGCGGCACGCACGGCGGCGGCAGCGAGGACATGCATACCGCTCGTCTGATAGCGCGAGAGTGCCGAGCGAGCTTCGACAGTGCGTCTCTTCAAGGCGAAGCGACGCCACAGAGGACTCGTCGCTGGCTCATCACCCCGCTGACTCCGATGGCGCTCTCGTACGACGCGGTCGGCGTGTCCGTGCTCGCGAGCCCCGTGACATCGCCGCGCGAGAGAGCAGAGAGCGAGTTCTACTACACGCTCGCGTTCCCAGCCACGCGCGCGCTCCACTCGTCCTCGTCCTCGTCTTCATCCTTGCGCGAGCGCGTGAGCTACCAGCATGCGGCGACACTACTGCGTGCCGCCACAGCCGGTGGGAAGGAGCACGAGCGGCGCGCGGTGGACGAGTTACAGCGCGCGTGGGAGTGCAAGTTCCGCAGTGCACGGCCGGCGCCGCAGGACTCAGTGACCGTCAGTGCCTTCCAGGAGCTGCTGCGCGAGGTGGTCGTCCAGCGCTTCGACGCGATCCCGGGCCTCTTCTTCACCACACGTGCGTCGGCGGACGGGAGGCTGTTGCTGCTGAGCTTGCGGCCAAGCAAGGCGTTGCTCGCGGCCACGGCTGACGCGCTGCGGCTACGTGTGCCAACGGCGCCCGAGCTGGACCCGGGCGAGAGCTACTGGGCGGCGGATTCGCGGCGCTGTGAGCGAGAGCGCGACCTTCTGGATAAAGCCGAAGCGCAGGAGGAGCTCTACCGTTTGTTCCTCGCCGGTAAGTTGTCTGCGGACGAGACGCAGCTCTTTGAGGGTGAGAGCGCAGCCATGTGGTCGCGCCGTCTGCGCGCGCTCGGGCGCTTCTCGGACCCGGAGGTCACGCGACACCTCGCCACACCGCCCCCAGTGGCCCACGTGCCGTTCAAGAATCACCCGGCGTTGCAGTACGTCTACCGACAGATCGACAGCGCTGCAGCGTTCACAGCAAGCGGCAGCTCGCCGTTCCGCGTCGTCGACAAGATCCGCCTCACCAAGGCGATCGTGGACGCCGAGTTCGACTGCGACGCGCTCGTGGCGCAGCGCGTGCTCGCGCACCACTTTTGCACGCACACGCACCACACGGACGCCGTGGACACGTCGGTGGACGTGCTGCGCTTCCAGTGGGGGTCGCTGCTCAGTCCCTGGCGGGTCTATCGCCAACGGCTCGCCCACGCACTCCAGCTGCTGTACTTCCAGCCGCTCGTGCACGTGCGCAACTACTTTGGCGAGGAGATCGCGCTATGTACGTGTGTGACCGTGTCCTTCGCATCGTACTTGTTCGCTCGCTCGATCTGCTGCTGTTGCTGGCGTCGTGTTCCGACTCGCCCGCGTGTGCTGCTTGCTCTATCTGTCTTGGCAGATTTCGCGTACACGTCGTTCTACGCGCAGTGGCTCCAGTACTTGTGCGCCGTGGTGCTGCTGCTCGTGCTGCTCCAGTCCTGGGTGCTCGGGACGGACAAAGAGACACGCGAGAGCGACGCTGCAGAGCACGTCAAAGCGATCTTCGCCGCTGTTTTCTGCCTCCTCAACTGCAGCTTCGTGCAGCTGTTCGTGCGCAAGTGGGCGATGCGAGAGCGAGAGCTTGCAAGCGACTGGGGCGTGAGCGAGCTCAAGAGCTCGCTGCAGACGCGTCCGCAGTTCCGAGGCGAGATGGAGCGCAGCCCCATCAACCTGCGTCTCGAGCCGCACTACCCTCCCGCCAAGCGGACTGTCAAGTGTCTTGCGTCATCCGTTGTGCTGCTGCTGCTCTGCGCTGCGATCCTCTTCGGATACTGCTCGCTGCTCACGGCGCGCGTGTTCGAGTCGGCACTTCGAGGCTCGCAGCTCGGACTTCAGGGCTCGAACGTGCTGCTCGCGGTCGTGACCAAGTGCGTTGGCGTACCACTCGTGCACGTGAGCAAGCGGCTGAACGACTGGGAGAACTACAAGACGCAGACAGACTACGACGCGAACTTCACGCTCAAGTGTGCGTCGCCGCTGCGCTACTGGTGGTGACTGGTGACCTCCTCGATCTCACATCGCTCGCTCTTGTGAAGTCGCGCTGCTGCAGACGGTAAACAGCTTCGGGATGCTCTGGTATATGACGTTCCTGCGGCCGTTCCTGACTCGCGACGCCTGCAATGAGGCGGTGCTGCAGCTCTCGTGTCGAGATCAGGCGGCTGCGCTACTGCTCGCGATGCTCGCTCTCGACTTCACTCTAACTCTCGTTGAGCTGCGTGCACCGTTCTACGCTCTTTTGTGCTCCAGAGCGCACGAACGTGTCCGCGGCTTCTTCGCAGCGCGTCGGAGACGTCTCCGGAAGGAGGAAGCTTCGAGGAGGACATTTTTCGGATCGCAAGATGCGTCCTCCAGACATCCACTTCTGAAGAAGAACTCCCGAATACCCCGAGCTGGCACCGCCGCTGTCGACGCCGGCGACTCGAGCATTTCTACTGCTCACGATGGCGAAGATGAGAGCGAAAGCCCGATAGATATCGAACTCGCGCTGGAGCCATATGAGGGCGTGATGCTCGACTACGCGCAGGTGGTGGTGAGCCTTGGTTTCGTGACGTGGTTCGCGGCGCTATCGCCCACCGCAGCTTTTCTGGCCTGGGGCATCGCTGTGCTGCAGATCCGCGTCGATACGTTCAAACTGAGCAATCTGACGCAGCGGCCGTTCCCGGTGCAGAAGAACAGTATCGGCAGCTGGTTGCTCTACCTGCGCTTCCTCAGCCTCATGAGCATGCTGCACAACGCTGCGTTCGCTTGGATGTTCTGGGTGGAGCGACTATCGCCACCCCCGCAGTGGATCACGCACTTGCATGACCTTCTCGAGCTTAAAACCGGACCGCAGGACGCGCAGCTGCTACTCACAAGTGAGAAGCGGGCGCTCGCGATCTTCTCCACGTTCGCGCTCGTGTGGTTCGTGATAGGGCTGCCAGACCAAAGTGACCGTGCGACGGCGAAGCTCTTGTGGCGTGCGCGCCAGCGAGAGCGCTTCCTCGAGAACAAGTTCGTGAACAACATCGAGCGCGTCTCAGACGCCGTCAAGGACTCGCTCCCGCCCGGGCGTGTCTTCCTCAACGGCGTGCACCGGTACGTCGTCACGGGCAACAAAGCGGAGGAGGACGCCGCCGACGAGATCTTCGACGAGCTGCGGGGCCACCAGCTGCGCGTCTTGGACGTCGAGAAGCGCATCGCCGATCTGCGTCATGAAAACACGAGTGTCGGCGTGCTCTTCGTCGAGGTCGTGCGCATCAACATCCTGCCAGCCATGGACGCACTCACGAAAGCTGTCGACTCGTTCGTACAGCTCAAGCTCCAAACAAGAGCAGACGCCTCCGAGGACGCTCCAGGGCCACGCGCGACCACAGTGCCGTCACCGAGTGTACGAGGCGTCAAGCCCGCGAACACGTCGGTCGCGAAGAAGAACCGGTCGCCCCAGTGGCTCGAGAAGTTCGAGTTCCCGCTCACTTCGCTGGACGACGTACTAGAGCTGAGTGTCTGGGACTGGGAGCTACTCGGGAAGAACCGGCGCATCGGCCGCGCCTCATTGTTGATCTCGGACGTCATTTCGCGCACGTTCGTGGCCGAGCCCGAGTCGCCCAGGAGCCGGACGCGCCAGACAAGCACTGCGACAGCCACAGGATCGACAGCAACAGCAACTGTAGCAACAGCCGAAGAAAACGCGGTAGCACCAGCGCGAGCCCGCGCGTCGCTCATCACGCTGGTCATGGGAAGCTTCGAACTGCCGATCGAGATGCCCGAGGAGCTGCTGAACTCGATGGCGGCGGCGGACTTGGTGCATCACGGATACCCGCGACTGCAGCTGCGTTGCGGCGTACAACTCCAGGAACTCGGTGTGCTGCTTGTGCGGCGCCTGCGGCTGCGCAAGGCAATCGAAGACCTCAAGGAGCGCGAGACGCGCTTCGTGCAGTGGCCAGAGCTGATCCAATAATTTAACACTTAGGCGCCGCTGCTTCTACTGAATTGCTGTCCTGCGGACCTGCTGGTGCTGTTGACGCTGTTGTTGCTGCTCTGCTGCTGCCACCAGAGTTGCTCGAGCTGCTGCTAACAAAGCTCCAGCAGCTATCGCTCGTGCTGCTGGAGGTGGCGACGCTAGTTGACTGGGGGAAGACGAAACTTGACTCGACGACTGGACTGAGAGGGGGGAGCTCGATGGCGCGTCGCATTCCTTCGCAAACGCTGCCTGCCGCTCTTCTGTTCGTGCTCCGGGATACACTCACTCGTTTTACTGCACGCACTGGACTCCACACGATGGACGGTCGGCCGGCGCCGATCCGCCTACTTCTAACACTATGTGCTCGCTCGCTCACTTGATCACTGGATACCTCGCTCGCTTGCTCGCTCGCTGCCTCTAGCTGTCGCGCGACCACGAGAACGGCGGCGAGAGCGGCGCATGCCGTGTCTGATCGCGGTGCTCGAGCCGCGCGATGCTCGACACGCGCGTGGTCGCGAGCGGAAAGGCGGAGCTGCCGTCCGCGTACCCGTCGCTGATGTCAGAGCGCTTGCCGTCGTCACTCGTCGTCATGAAGCGCGAGAGCGTGGCGTTGTGGTGACCACCCCCGCCACCGCCACCGCTGCTGTTACTGCTGCTGCTAAAGACGTTCGCCGCCGCGTCGCTGAGCTTCTTCTTCGAGCGCGGCACGCGACGCATGAGGTAAAGCATGCAGATGGTCGGGAAGATGTTAGGGATGAGCGAGTTGGTGACGTTGAAGGGTGTGAACGGCATCTTGTCGCTGAAGAAGACCGAGACGACGCGCACGACGTCCGACGAGGCGATGATCGCGACCGTGAGCAGCAGCTGCACGAGGCTCTTCTCGACACTACCAGCAGGCACAGTCCCACGCGCCTGCAGCAGGCGCCCGCGCAGACGCATGCCCTGGTAGAAGAGCAGTAGCCCGAAGGCGAGCACGACGCACACGCCCGTGTACGTCACAACCGACCGCATGGGGCTGAGCATGAAGTCGTACTGGCCATAGACGTCGTTCGGGTACGGCGTGAGGATGAGCGGCACGGCAACGGCCCAGAGCAGCAGGAGCACGTTGAGCGCGAGCACGAGCGCGAGCATGCGGCGGCGCGCCACCGCGCGACCGACCGACACGACGTCGGCCCAGCAGAGCGCGAGGTATGACTTGCACGCGCTCTGGAGCAGCACGGCATAGACGCGCATGACGTACGTATAGACCCAGCCGCCGGTCTCGGGCCAGAGCACCCAGCCGAGCGGGTCCGGGATGTTGAGCGCGATGGACACGAGCAGCGCGAGATGGAACGCCTTCTTGCGGCGTCCGCTTCCGCGCCGGAAATGCACGACCGTCATCCAGAGCACGGCGGCCGCGAGCGCCGTGAAGAGCGCCAGCGACAGCACGCCGTTCACCGCCAGCACGTGCAGCTGCTCAGACGTGAACGCCTGTTCTTCCTCCTCGTCGTCGGCTGCATTGCTGCTGCTGCTGCTTCCGAAGTCGCTTCCCGAGAACTCATCGTCGCCGGCGCCGCTGCTGCTGCTGCTGGCGCCGAGCGTTGTCATTGTGTGGTTGCTGCTCACGCCGGTGTCGGCAGTGCTGAGCTGGAGGCGCCGGGGGCCGCCGCCGCCGAGCAGCAGCACAAGCGTCGCGCGCACGAGCGCGTCCATCCGCCGCTGCCGCTGCTGCTTCTCGTCTTGCGCGCGTCGGTCCTCGCTCGGGCGCGCGGCAAGTACGACTCGCGCGAGGGAGGGAGGAAGGGAGGGAGGGAGGAGCGCGGCGCGGCACGCGAGCGAGCCGGATGAAAAAGTGAGCGAGCCAGCGCAGGAGCAGGAGGCGAGAAGAATAGGAACCACTGCCCTACTCTGGCCGCCACTCAGTGCCGTTTGCCCTACACAGCTCGCTGGATCCTAATCAAGCGACTTGTCCTAATCGAGGTGAGTCGCCCAACCAAAAGAAGGTGCTACACCGTTTATTAGTGATGCATTTGCAAGTATACAATTGTTCCGTCTCAACATATTTTCCTCCAACCTATCTGCCGTCTTCAACCGTTCCGCCAGTCGCGAGAAAAAGAATCCCTCGCCACACATTCGTCATCGCGGTCAGCATGCGTGCCGGCCGCCGCAGCGCAGCGCGCGTGGGCGAGGCGCAGCCGCTGCTGCCGCCGTCGTCGCACCAGGCGGCGCCTAACAGCGCGGCGGCGCACCCACAGGAGCGCGCGTCGCTGCTCTCGCGCGTGCTGATTCTCTGGCTCGAGCCGCTGCTGCGCCTCGGCAACACGCGGCAGCTGCAGCCGGGCGACACGTGGCCCCTGGCCGCGCGCCTGCGCTGCGAGTTCGCGGCCAATCTGCTGCACCGCCACTGGATCGCGAGCGGGTCGCTGTCGTTCGCGTTCCTACGCGCATTTGGCTGGCGCTACGTGCCCGTGGGTCTGCTCCTCGCCGCCGCGTACTCGTGCGACCTCGTGGGGCCGCTCGTGCTCTTCCAGGTCGTGAACCTCGTGGGGCGCGCGGCGCTCGACCTGCCGCGACTCGCGCAGTGGCTCGCGCTGCTCCTCGCCACGCGCGCGCTCAAGGCGCTACTCTTCGCCTTCGTCTACGCCGAGACGCAGGTCGTGGCGCTCCAGTTCGCGTCGGCGCTCAAAAGCATCGTCTTCCAGAAGGCGCTGCGCCTGAGCGCTGACGCGCGCGCGCGCAAGAGCACGGCTGAGATTGTCAACATCTATACCACGGACGTGCAGAACATCCTCATGGCTGCCTACTTTTTGCATGAGGCCTGGGTGCTCCCACTCGAGATCGCCGTCGCGCTGCTCATGCTCTTCCAGGTCGTCGGCTACGCGACGCTCGCGGGTCTCGCCGTCGTACTCGTCGTGCTGCTGCTCAATCACACGCTGGCGCGCGCGCAGGCACGCACCTTCGCGGCGCTCATGCGCCTCAAGGACGAGCGCATGAAGGTCGTCAACGAGCTCTTCACCGCCATGCAAATCGTCAAGCTGAATGCCTGGGAGCGCAAGTTTGCCGCCAAGATCGGCGAGGCGCGCGCGCGGGAGCTCCGCGTGGTCTGGCGCTATCTGCTTATCGGTGCAAGCAACATCTTCGCGCTCTGGGGCGCGCCGGTGTTCGTGTCCACCGCCACGTTCGCAGTGTACGCGCTCGCGATGCACGAGGCGCTCACAGCCGCTAAGGTGTTCACGGCACTCGCGCTCTTCCGCGTGATCCAGGACCCGCTGCGCTCGCTGCCGCGCATCGTCTCGGGCCTCATCCAGGCGGGCATCTCGGTGCGTCGCCTCGTGGAGTTCATCGACCTCGGCGAGGTCGATCCGTACGCGGTGATCGGGCGCGACGCGCTCGACTTTGCCGCCAAGTACGAGCCGCAGGGCACCGTCGTGGCGGTCGAGGGTGTTACGTGCGCGTGGGACTCCAAGAGTCCGCCACTCTTCCACGCCCTCAGCCTCACGATCTCACGCGGCGAGTTCGTCGTGGTGCATGGCGCGGTGGGCACAGGCAAGTCGTCGCTATGCGCGCTACTGCTCGGCGACATGACCAAGCGCTACGGCAGTGTGTACGTGGGCGGCTCTGTCGCGTACTGCTCACAGCAGCCGTGGATCCAGAACCTCACTGTGCGCGAGAACATCCTCTTCGGCTGCACGTACGACAAGCGCAAGTACGAGAAGGTGCTCGACGCGTGCGGGCTCGTGGCCGACCTGGCGGCGCTCCCGGCGGGAGATCGGACGGAAATCGGTCCGAAGGGTCTGAACATCTCCGGCGGACAGAAGGCGCGCATCGCGCTCGCGCGCGCGTGCTACAGCGACGCCGACGTGTTCATTCTGGACGCGCCGCTGGCCGCCGTGGACGCGATCGTACAGCACGAGATCTTCAACAAGTGCCTACTCGGGCTGCTCAAGCACAAGACGCGCATCCTCGTGTCGCACAACCCGGAGATCATCGCGTCCAAATTTGTGGACAACGCGATCCGCCTCGACGCCGGTGGCGTGCTTACACACACGCGCAACATGGCGCGAGAGGAGCTGGTAAACCCGCCGGTGTCGCCGCTCGTCGCTAGTGACACCATCAGCAGCGACCACCAGTTTGGCGGAGGCTACACTGTACCACGCCACCTGCGTCACTCGCGTCGTCGTGCGAACAGCAACGGGCGGAAGGACACCCAGCCGCCGTCGGCGCTCGAGCGCTTCTCGACCGAGAACGTGGCGGCGGAGGGTGTGTTCTCACCCATGGGTTCTCGCTCCGTAGACTCGTTCATCGACAATAAGGACGGCCGCCTCGTGCAGGAGGAGGCACGCGCCGAGGGCCGTGTGTCCGGCCGCGTGTTCATGACGTACTTCCGCGCAGTGGGAGGCATGCGCGTTGTCTTCTTCCTCATCGGCGTGCAGTGCGTGTGGCAGCTCCTGCAGATCCTAAGCGATTTCTGGCTCTCGCACTGGACAAGCGAGAGCGCGGAGGACCAGCAGGAGCATGTGGGCAAGAACCTGCTCGTGTACGCGGCACTGGCGCTCAGCGGCAGCCTCATGGTGCTCGTGCGCACGCTGACGGTGTCGTTCGTGGGTCTCCGCGGCGCGCGGCACCTCTTCGACGCCATGACGGCGTCGCTTCTGCGTGCGCCGATGGCGTTCTTCGACGCAAACCCTGTCGGGCGCATTCTCAACCGCTACGGTGATGACGTGTCGAGCGTCGACTTTCGTCTGCCGTTCGCCTACGGCACGCTGCTCGCAGTAGCGTTCTCGAACGGCTGCACACTGCTGACCGCGGCAGCGGTGACGCGGTACTTTGGACTGCTCGTGCTGCCGATCCTGTATCTGTACGTACGCGTCGGCACGTTCTACCTGCAGCCAGCGCGCGAGATCCAGCGGCTGCAGAAGACGTCACAGTCACCGGTGCTCGCGCACGTGGCCGAGGCGATCGATGGTACAAGCGTGATCCGTGCGTTCGGGCTCGCGCAGACACACCGCTTCATCGCGCAAAACTTTGCCAAGATCGACACGAACAACCGCAGCGTGCACCTGTCGATCTACGCGGGTCAATGGTTTGGGTTGCGCATGCAGCTCATGGGCGGTGTGATTGTCGTGCTCATCGCCGGTGCGCTCGTGGCGCTGCGCGAGTCGCTGAGCGCGGGCATGATTGGGCTCGCGTTCAACTACGTGCTCGCGGTGGACCAGGGGCTTGAGTCGCTCGTGCAGGCGTGGTCGTGGCTCGAGACGTCTATGGTCTCTCCCGAGCGCATGCAGGAGTACATCGACATCCCCGCGGAGGCTGGCGCCGGCGCGCTCGACGATAGTGATGAGAGCGCTCTGGACGACGAGTGGCCGTCCGAGGGCCGGGTAACGTTCGAGAACGTGTCGTTCCGCTACAAGGAGGGCGGCGATCTGGTGCTGCGTGACGTATCGCTGGATGTGGCGCCCGGCGAGAAGGTCGGTATTGTCGGGCGCACGGGCGCGGGCAAGTCGAGCCTCACGATGGCGCTCTTCCGCATCCACGAGCTGGCGGCGGGCCGCATCCTGATCGATGGCGTGGACACCGCGACGCTTGATCTGCCAACACTGCGCAGCTCGCTCTCGATCATCACGCAGACGCCCGTGTTGTTCAAGGGTACGGTGCGCGGGTATCTGGACCCATTCGACGAGTTCGCAGACGAGCATCTGTGGCTCGTGCTGCGCAAGGCAGGGCTCTCGGAGAAGGTCGCAGCGATGGACAGGATGCTGTACGCGGCGCTGGAGGAGAACGGCGAGAACGTGAGCGTGGGCGAGCGCCAGCTGCTGTGCATGGCGCGCGCGCTGCTCTCAGACGCGCGCGTAGTGGTGCTGGACGAGGCTACCGCCGCCGTGGACCACGCCACCGACCGCCGGCTGCAGCAGGTGATCCGCGAGGAGTTCGCGCACGCGACCGTGCTGACGATTGCGCACCGCCTCGACACGGTGCTGGACGCCGACCGGATCCTCGTGATGGACGCCGGCCGCGTCGCCGAGTTCGACGCGCCGCGCACGCTGCTTGCGCGCGGCCGCGGGCTGCTCTACGACCTCGCGAAGGAGGGCGGGTACTTGGAGCGCCTCCCGGACGCGGAGTAGCGCGCGCGCGGCGGCAGCAGCGTGTAGGGAGTTGAGCGAGAGTGAATGAGTGAGAGGGTGTGAGAGCGAGAGCATGTCGGAATGAGTGAACAGGTTAACAGGTTCGATGCAACGAGTTGACGCGCGTGCAAGGCTGCTATAGTGCGTTTCGGGCGACGGCCGCAGCGATCAGCGATCGATGGGGAACCGACCTTCGTGGCAGCATCGCGTGCAGCTCAAGCAGAAGGCGCCGGCGGTGGCTGCCGTGCCTGTTGCGGCGGCGCTGCCTGTGGACACGCCGGCATCAGCCGCAGCCGGAGTGGCGCCGCACGCACCGCTGCCGGCTGTGAAGGAGGAAAGAACCGAGAAGGCGAGTCCCATCAAGCCGCCGCCGCAGCAGCAGCAGCAGCAGGAGGAGGAGGAGGAACAACAACAGCGTGAGCCGAACGAACACGGTGACGATGCGCCGGACAACAATCAGGCGGAGGAAGAAGAAGCGGAGGAAGATGCAGCAGAGGAAGACCCGCTGCAGTTCTTCCGACGCCTCTCGAGCCTCTCGAACGGCGAGTCCGATATCGAGCGCGAGTCGCAGGATCTCTTCATGAGCTATACGCAGGCGTTGCTGCTCAAGGAGGCGGGTGACTACGCAGCCGCCAGGTAGGCCTCACTACGCTCCGCAGGCTGCTGCAACTGCAGCTGCAGTTGTAGCTGTAGCTGTAGCTGTTGTTGTTGTGCTCGCAAGAGCAAGAGTGTGTAGGTGCGTGAGGACTGAAGAGCCATTGCTACTGCTGTTACGTCTGCCAGTACGCTCTTCCGCGTCGTGCGCAACTTCAAGAGCCTCGAAGTGGAGGCGCAGTACCACCTGGCGCAGTGCCTGCTGCTGCTCGACCCGGAGCTGCACTGCTTCGGCGACGAGGTCGTCGACTGCCTCGAGCGCGTGTGCAGCGCCACGAGCGCCGAGCTGCTGGACGCCGGCGCGTGGGACGCGATGCAACGCGAGAGCACGGTGCGTGCTTGCGAGTGACTGGGCTGTTGTCTGCAAGCTGCGCGGCGGCGGCTGACGGCAAGCCGCCGTTCTTTCTCTCTGTCTCTAGGAGCTCCTGGCGCACGTGCTCGCATCACAGGGCCACGTGCAGCGCGCGCGTGAGCTGCTTCTGGCGCTGCGCGGCGGGAACCAGTGCGAAGCGCAGGAGAGCGGTGCGCGGGGCTTCCAAGCGGCGCTTTGCGAGTTTGTGCTAGGCGACCTGGAGGCTGCGCACGCGCAGCTCACGCATGTCGACTGCCGCGCGGCGCTGCCACTCGTGCAGGCAGACGTGCGGGCAGTGGAGCGCGCGCTGGGCGCCGCGACGCGCGCGCAACAGCAGCAGCAGCAATAGCAATAGCAAGAGCGGCACCACAAGCCTCATCGGATCTCCGACTGACGAGTAGCCATTTTGACACTTTTTATCGAGCAGGTGCAAAGCGCCGACGGGGCCATGCTGTCCTCTCTCTCTCTCTCTCTCTCTCTCTCTCGGAGCCCTCGACTTCGCACTCCTCGCAGTTGTGATCTCGATCCGCCGATTGTTGCGGCGAAGCGTCTACGTACACTCTTCGCAGCGCCTCGGCTTCGCGTTCCGCGTCAGCGACCTCCTCTTCAGTGCGTCGGCCTCGTGCCATTCCTTCGCGATTGGGAAGAAGATCACAAGCCTATCTTGCTTCCACCGTCTCGCGACCTGCAAGGTTAGTCTGAAGACTCTCTCTACGTCGGTCACACCATCGAGGTGCCCGATTCGCGTTACCCATACACGAAACAACTCACTGTACGAGCTCACGAGCTGGGAACTTCGACCAAGAGCTTCTTGGCGACCTGCGCGAACGGCTTGCCCTGCACCTTGGCAACGTCGAGCTCGATCTTGGTCGCCTTCGCGAACGCGTCCAGCGTCGCGATCGGGTGGTTCTCCTTGAGCGCCGCGTGCATCCTGGCAAGCACATCCTCCGGAAGCGTCTTGACGTCCTGGTAGATCTCGGCAGTCACATTCGCAGGATTCCCCAGATTCCGCCATTGCTCAAGCTGTAAGGAGACGACTTCGTCTCCCTCAAGTGCGTGCGCTGCGCGATCACAGATACCCAGGACTCGTGTCGACACGACGACGAAGACTCTGATGCTCAACGTCGTCGGTGCACTGTCTTCGGGTCATCGACAGGTTCGCTGGTGTTCTACGCCAGCACCAGGCCGTCCATCATGCAGCACCTCGAGCAGAGAAGATTGGGACAATAGAAGGTGGGAAGTAAACCTCGCAAATCAACAAGTTTCGGTCTGCTCGCCTTCTGATGACTAGCATCATGGAACTTACCGGAGGTGCCGCAGGAGCTGCTCCTGGCGTCCGCAGCTCTCCTGATCCTCCCGTTCGTCAGCAGAGGCGACGGCAGAAGCAGAAACAACGGACGCCAGACAATGCGCCTGGTGTCGTGCGCTTCGCGGCGTCCAAAGTGGCGGCGGTCGTCGGACTGCACGAGTTCGGCGACGCGGCAGACGACTTCCTCGAGGTGCGCGCGTCCTTCTCCTCTCTCTCTCTCTCTCTCTCTTATTCTGCTACTCGCTCACGTCTTCGCTCTCCGACCAGCTGCTGTATCAGGACCGCGAAGAACTCTTAGCCGCCGACGCGCGCGCGCTGCGCCTTCAGCTCGTGACCAAGGACGACGAGCTGGACGCGCTCGTGGCGCAGACCGGGGACGTGCTCGCGCCGCAGCTGCGCGGAATCCTGCGCTGGACTGCCGAGCGCCACGCGTCGGTGCCCGCACGGCTCGAGACGGCGCGCGGGCTGCTCGCGGACGTCGACCAGCTGCTGGCGACGGCGCAGCAGCAATGCGCACTGGACGCGCAAGCAGCGCGCGACGCCAAGCGCCTGCTGCAGCAGAAGATTCATCAAAGCGTCGGCGTGCGCAACGAGCACTTGGCGCTGCGCGCGTACGAGAAGCAGCACGGCTGCGTCGTGCGGCTAACGAACGAGCACTGGTACTGGCTCCGGTTCCCGCCGCTGCCCGACAGCTCTGGAGAGGAGCGCAGGACAAGTGGCGACACCGGAGTGTTCGCTGCACTCGACGCACAGGCGCAACGGCGCGCCGTGCCGAAAGACTCATGGTTGGTGGAGGACCTGGGCCAAGCAGATTCTCAAGAAGACAAAGAAGCGGAGAGGAACGACGACCAAGCCCTGGAGAGTGAGGCTGGCACTCCGGAGAGCTGCTACTTCTCCATCTGCGGCATGGTGGACGGCGTCGCGGACGTGCTGGAGATCACTGCTGTCGACGACTGGACGCTCACGCCCGCCGTCGTCGAGGTGAAGAACCGCGTGCGCGCGTTCCGTGACCCGCCGCCGCTGCACGACCACATCCAAATGGCCGTGTACATGAAGATGCTGCAGGTGACGCAGGGCGACCTCGTGCAGTGCCTCAACACGGACCGCGCGAACATCAAGGTATCGCGCATCTCGCTCGGCGAGTTCCCGCTGGGTCCTCAGTATAGACGAAGTGCTCAGGCGAGCAGTGAAGACAAGGATGCCGGAAGTCAAGGAGGCGATCTCTGGACGGACGTGGTTCTCCCGCGACTCTACCAGTACACTGCGATGGTCCACCGGGTGCGCAGCGACGATCTCCTGCGCCATGCGTTTTTGAACGGGACCCCTCAAGAGCGCCTCGAGATGCTACAGCGCGAGTGTGACTTTCTCTAATGGCGATAATGGCAACAGCGATGCCACCGGACATCTGTGCATTTGCCAGTCGCCTTATCCCAGCAAAGGTGCTCTATCTACATGAGTCGGCAGTGGCACGGAGAAGGAGACGCCGAGGACGCTCCTTTCGCCCTTGGCCTTGCCTTGGCTTTCTTGGCTTCGTTCGCGCGGTCCTCGGCCTCGATCTCGTCGGCCATGGGGGTTCGGCCCTCGTCGTCGCCGCCACCGCTACCGATCGCTGGAATAGACACACGCACGACCCTGTCGCAGAACGAGAGCTCGAAGTCTGAGATCTGGATCTTGGCCGCCGCGGCTGAGATCCGGTACACTGTCCTGAGTACGTTGTCGCCGTTCTGTGCCGAGACGAGGAAGCCGCCTGGTAGCTGCTGCTTGCGGATGAAGTCATCGTGCTTGTCTTTTGAGATCACGCGGTGCGCGATGAGGTCGATCTTGTTGCCGACGAGGTAGATCTCCATCGGCCGCTCGCCCATGGTGTTGTAGGAGCGCGCGACGCGTAGCCAGTCCTCGGCATCGCTGAACGACTGCGCGTCCGTGACGTCGTAGCACACGAGCGCGACGTGGACGCCGAAGAGGTATTTGCCGATCATCTTGCTGTTGATGGTCTGTCCGCCGATGTCCCAGACCTGCAGCACGAGGCGCTGGTCGCGCGGGAACTGGAGCTTCTTCTCGTAGAAGTCGAGCCCGATGGTCTGCTTATACACGGGCGTGAAGCCGTCGTCGACGAAGCGCGCGATGAGACTCGACTTACCCACGGAGCCGTTCCCGAGCAACACGAGCTTGATCACTGGATCTCCGCGACCCTGCATCGCGGCTCGTGGCGGCGAAGAGAGAGAGAGAGAGAGAGGAGTAGGTAGGTAGTCTGACGACGCAAAGAACCACGTGCGCCAAGGAACCACGTGCGCGAATCAATCGAATGGCATTTAAAAAAAGACCTCGCGTACGTCAGCCTCAAGCCTTTCAAGACCTCCGCTGGTCCGCTCCTCTGGTGCTCAGACCTTCGTTCTCAAGTGCAGCAGCGCTACAGTTGCTCGTGCTCCTTGTCGTGATCTGGACGTTCATCAATGGAAGGCAGCCGGAGAACAGACGCTGCGGCATCGTCCAGCCAACCACCAGCAGCAGCTAGCAGCACCCTTCCCATCCGCCGCAACAGAGCGCAGCAAGAGTTGCGTTCATGCGCGCTTGTGTGTCAGCGCACGGTGCTGGTTATCCAGAGAGCCGAGAGCCTCCGAACCCGATCATCCGCTTTGGTTGTTGATCTCCTTCGGGACAAACGCCTTTTTCTTCTGCACGCGAGAAGATCGTTCAGTACAAGCGGTCAGATGGCACTCGTGTCTGCCTCGCAACAGAGATTTTGATGAGATCAAGAACGACTGGAGACGCACCCGATCTCCACCGCCTTTGCCGCCGCCGCCTCCTTCCTTCTTAACGCCACCACCACTCTCCTTCTTGGTGCCACCGCCACCACCGCCGCTTTTCTGTTCGCGGCGTCGCTGATTCTTCGCCTCGCCAGCAGCGCCACCACTGCTCGCTTTCGCTTCGCCGTTCACGTCCGCAGTTTTTGCCTCTTTTGGGAGACGCTGATTCTTGCTACCGCCGCGAACGCGGGCTGCACCACCTCCGGTGGCCTTCTCTCTCTTCCCCTTCTCCTTCGCGTCACCGCCTCCTCCAGTGGTGGACGCCGCAACGTTCGAAGTTGCTGCTGCAGGACGCCCACTTTCAACGGCAGTGGCTTTCGACCCAGCTTTCGGAGCCATGATGCGGACCATGCCCGGCTCAACTGACGCCGAACTCGCCTGCGATGCCGCCTCAGCCTTCGACGAGTTGGCGCGCGTGGCGCGGGTCTTCCGAGACTTGGCGGTGGTGTCTAATGAGTACGCGTAGAGCAGACGAAGAATAAGTCTCCAATGTTTAGAATACACGACGATATCGCACCGAATCTCACCCGCTGGTGCCTCCTTGCGGCGATCTTTTGGCGTCTTGCCTTTCTCCTTGATCGGCTTCTGATTGTCCCGTGCATAAAAAAATACGCGTGATCAGCGCCCGTCGCATTTCCACCTGTGCAGTAATCGTCGAAGTGCGCGCACCTCTTTCTTCTTCGTCTGGCGCTTCGCTCCTTTCTCAAACGCCTTCGCGCTCTTGCCCTGGACAATACCCCATACGTCAGCTATCGGTGTGGACATAGTATCTATCTATCAACCGGACGATCCGCCCGTCGTACCTTCCCCTTATCGCGGCTGTGGACCTTGCGCTCGTTCAAGTACTTGACGAGAGCCGCAATGGGTTTCTCCACGACATCCGCCGCGGCGGCATCCGCCGAGTCTGCCACCATCTCTGCGCTCGGCAGTTTCTGCGCAAGCACACACCCCAAATCACTTAGCCGTCGTGCGCCCCGTCTCATTCCACTACCAGCACAGCAGCCACCCCATTCACCAACCTCTTTGGGCTTCGCGAGCTCCTCGAGGAACGCCAGGTACTCGGGGTCGCGGTCGATCGTACCCATCTTGGCGTCCTTGCGCTGCTTCTCGCGCGGCACCTTCTGGTACGGCGCGAAGTCGACCTCGAGCGTGCTGTGGCCGTCTGCGCGCACCGCCAGCGTCAGCGCCACCTCTCACTCACTATCGTCCACGCCGCCCACCCCCACCACCTTTCGCGTCGCCGCCGCCGAGCACGTGACCATTGAGCGTGTCGATGAGCCTGCGCGCCAGCTCGTGGTCCTTCTTCAGGTCGAGGTACATGCGCGCTGGCGCCGGTGCGCGGTTGCCGCCACGCACGCGGCCGGCCACGAAGCGCCAGAGGCTCTCGCGCGCCACACCGAGCGCCGCCACGAGCTCCCAGACGTCCTCCTGCGACGCCGCGTGCGGAATGTTGCGGATCAGCACCTTGCGCACCACGGCGGCGCCGCTCGCGTTGGCGCCACGTGCTGTCGACCCCCGCGTCCGCGCACCACCGCTGCCACCAGTCGTCGCCTTGCGCTTGTTTTTCTCCGCTGGCTGCGTGCTGGGCGTGGAAGCAGCAGCAGAAGAAGAAGAAGAAGAAGCGCCACGACCTCCGCCACCACCTCGTCCACGGCCGCGGCCGCCACCGCCTTTGCCGCCGCGTCGCGCGCTCGGGAGCGCAGCCGACGAGCTCATTGTTCGTTTAACGATGTCAAGCGAATGTGTTTGCTTGTTTGTTTGTGGGGCGAATTGGAGGTGTACCACTCGAAGCGGTACCAAAACACAACATGTAGCCATTACAAGTAGCAATGTGCCAGTTTACATGGTACATAGTGTCTTCATCTGTTCATTGAAGCAGACGCTGCTAGGGCTACACGAATGACTCGGAGCTCGACTGCGCGTTCGCGTGCAGGAAGATCGTGTCGGCGAGCACCTTCTTTGGATGGCGCAATCCGCCATGGCTCTCCGAGGCCGCGCTCTCCACACAGAGTTCGACTGGAAACGAGCGCCGGAGAGCGAACGGAGAGCCTGCGTGCCACGATACCACTGACCCGAGCCACACGCGCGCGAGCGGCGCCAAGAACGGGAACCGCTCGCGGTTCGCCCGCCACCACTGCAGTGGACACGCCACGCGCGTCTTACGCAGCTGGTGCTCGCTTACGTACATTTGTACCTCGTTCGCCACGAACAGCCGCGTCTGCGCGACCTCAGACTCGCGCGACAGCACCTCAGACGTCGCCACGTCCTCCTCATCGTCATATAGCAGTCGATGCATTAGCCCTTGCGCCGCCGGCGTGGGTGCGCGCGCGCCGTACATTAGCTCACCCCCAAAGTCGCCACCCAAGCCACCCAGTGACTCACTCGACGCCACAGGAGGTAGCTGGCTCACGAACAGCTCCATCGCGCGCTCGACGAGTGCCAGCTTGCACAGCTCGCGCTCGTCTTCGCTCAAATGTCGCAGCTTGGCATATCGAGGGTCGAGCGCTGCGCACCACTGAAACTCTCCGCAGATCGCATCGTATTGGCTCAAGAACGCGCTCAGTACGAGGTTTTGGAACGCACGCAGCTCCGGAAGCACATCGAGGACGTCGGGCGCCGACACCGCGCGGTACCGCAGTCTCAGTTCCTCCAAGAGATCTTCTCGCTCAAGCTGCCGCTTGATCACTGACAGACACGGGACGAGGAACGGCAGTGAACACGTCTTCTCTCTGGCGACGACTTCGATGAGCTCGTGGAAAGGGCGGAGGATCAAGACAAGCGCCTCGGCGACAAACCACGACTTCGATGCCGGCTTGCTCACCACCGCATCATCCAGTAGCCTGGTGCCGTCCGGAGTGGCAGCGAAGGCAAAGAAGAGATCGAGTGGCGCCTGCCAGAGCACTGCCTGCGAGAGAAATGCGAACACCTCGGTCCAGGAGCTCGTTGCCGCGTACGCTGTGAGCCTCAAACCTCCCCCTCCGACTGTGCTGAAGATCTCCTCCAGCTTCTCGCGCGCGGCCGAGATCGCATGCAAGCCGCTGGCGAGAGCTCCCAGCTCCTCCAACGCATTGCGAATCGCAGAGTCGCTGTCCGAACCATTCGAAGCACCGCCGAAGAGTCCGGGACTCTGCGACAGAATCTGCTCCAACGACGCCCCGATGTCCTGGAAGCACCTAAAGCCGAGCGCACGGCCGCTGTTCTCAATCCGCTCATCGTCGGCGTTGCAGAGAAGCATGAGCGGCGGTTTCTGCAGCCCCCAGTCGCGCACCACCGAAGTCATCTGTGCCATAAACTCGTCCGCGGTTCCCTCAAGCGGGACCACCTCCAACATCCACGCGTTCCGCTCGAACTCGTCTGTGAGCGAGTGACAAGAGAGCGCGACGAACTCCAAGCCCTCTGCCTGCCGTTGTCGCGGCTGCCAAAGAGCCGCTGAAAGCGCGAGGGGGCCAAGCTCCTTCTTCACGCGCTGTCTGATCTCGAACTTGGCGCTCTCCACCATGAGCTCCAAACGGTGACCCAACGCCTCGCTTCCCGGGAGTACAAAGCTCTGTGTGGTGTCCCCATCTCCACTATTGTTGCTGTTGCTGTTGCTGCTGAGGTACCGCACAAAATCCGCAAAGCCTGGCTCATCCACAGTTGCCAACGGACGCAGATTGCAGCAGAGCCACTTGACGAGCAGCTCCGCCGCGTTGCGCTGCTCGAAGGAGCCGAAGCTGGTGACGCCGCTGCGCATCGCGTGCTTCTTAGCGTTGCCAGTAGCAGCTGTGGCTGGCGAATCCGGTTCAAGCGCGTCTTCCGGCAACTGGCGCTTGGGTTTGCGGGACATCAGCTTGCTCTTTGCGGCAGCTGCGCTGCTACTATTGGGTGTGCTGCTGCTGCTGCCGGTGCTGGTCCGTCGCGCACTGTCGCCATTCGCACCCGCGTTATTATCAGTGCCAGTTCTCGTTGCACCATGAGCAGTAACGGCGGCGGCAGCAGCTGAGTACCGCTGCAGATCCTTGGCGTGATAGCGCTCCATGTGGCGCCGTACCGAGTTGCTCGAGCCCTTGAGGAAGCGGAAGAGCCGCTGACACTTGAGGCAGAAGGCGTCACTGGCGTCCTGGCTCAGCCAGTGCGTCTGGCCGGCAGGACGCACCGTAGTGGGGGCCACCAATTTGATGAACTGCCAATACTCGCGTCGCCGCACGCGCGGGCAATCGAAAAGCGTCAGCTCGCCGTGCTCTGAAGCGTTGCTCATGATGACGAACAGTGGTGGACGTGTACAGCTCGTTTGAGGGCGTCTACACCACGTTTGAGGGCGTCTGTGGGCGTCAATAGCTGACTATGTGGAGCTCAAGTGAGCGTTAACGGGTGCTGGGCGAACCCGGCATTTTGTCACTATGATCAGATTGTGCTGGCAAAGCAGTAAATTCGTCCTCTTGCATTCAGATACTGCGCGATTTAAGCACACAAAAATACGCTCCTTTCTGGAATAAAAGCGTGTTTCTTTCATCAAAGACTACACGCCTGCTTATACACAGAATGCCCTTTTTATGCAATGATGTTTTGTTTATCGCAGCTAGCATCTACACTCACTCTTACGTCAAATACTGCGCAGCTGACTTACACCGGCAAGTCTGAAGTGATGCGATTTAGCACACACATATCCAGTCGAGTTGTTCACACGACAAAGACTGCTCAATCGTTCTGTGCTAAGGTTTTGCTTACCCACATGCTCAGACAATTCTTGTGTGACAAACTTTTTGCTTTCTCACACCAGAACAGCCGTTATGCGTACTCCTACGCTGTGGACTGCGATATTCATAGTAAGTACTTTTACTAGTCTACAGCTAGTTATGACAGAATAATGTCCGTCTACATTTACGTATTCAATGCTCTGTGCCATGCAAATAGAATCGATTTAGCTTCATAGCATAAAATATGCTGTCAAATCTGACTGAAAGAGTGCGCAAGTGCGTTGATTCCTGTCATTGGTACCTTATGAGTGATTATACCATATCACAATGCAGTATTTCTGTGAAATATTGCTGTGTTGCTGATGCTCGTAAAGCAGGCTCACGGCAAGAATGCTGTGTACGTTTTCTTTTTGGATAGTTCTATGCCTTGCATCATCACATGCGTAGTGCAATAGTGGGTTATGATGTGTCCGTCTTCGCGGCGCATCATTAGCCCGCTCATGCGCGACTTGAGGCTCCAGCCGCTGCCATTGTGGGAGTCGCTGCTCGTGGTGCTGATCACGTTTGGTTTGCGCCGTTTCAACGACTTGTGTGCGCTCGGCGCAAAGTCACATGGCATACAAGACACCGCGCAGCGCACGCGATTACAAAAGAAGCAAGTAAGTGAATGGTGCGACGAACGCACGCTCTCTCGTTTACATCTTGGTGGGCGAGCCGAGGTTGAACTCCTCAAGGCGCCGGATCATGGGCGTACCGCCGTCGCCTTCGAAACTCGTGTTGGTAATTTCGATGCGCTCGCGCATCTTGTCGAGGGTCTCCTTAAGCATGTCGCCGAACTCCTGCGCCATCTCCTCCATCTTGGCTTTCAGTTCCTGGATCTCACTGTTCTTGCTCGCGATCACGCGGTCCTTCTCACGCTTCATTTCTTCAAAGTTCACGCGCGCGAGTTCTGAGCGGTGCGCAAACAAGATGAAATAGGTAGGGTGAAGGAGGAGCGACACGAGAAGCACGACCGCCGCAATGAAATGGAGCGAATACACGAACCGAGCTGGTCGCGCAGATCCGTATTGGCGTTCTCGAGCGTGTTCACTCGGTTCAGTAGCTCTTCCTGCATGCTCTTGTACTGGCGCGTCATGTCCTGCGTGATCCCAAACGTCTCCACCCGCTCGCGCTCAAAGTCGCGCTGCAGGTCCGAGACACGCTCCTGCAGCTCGCGCTTGGACTCCATGGCTTTCACGGCCAGTTCATGGCGCTCCGCGAGCTGCATCTGGAGTGACCGATTCGCCGACAGGAAGAGCTTTGCCTGCTCCTCTGGCGTGAGCACACCACCGTTCTCGGCGCCATCGTCTGGATAGCAAGGAGCGAGAAAGTGATCAGGCGAAGCCGATGCGCCAGTCGAGAAGCATCCGCTGCCGCACCTTTCTTCTCCTTCGTCTTCTTGCCCTTCTTCTCCTTCTTCGGCCCCATGGATGGTCAACGAAGCCAAGAGACGCAATATGTGTATGTGTAACAAGCGCGCTATCGTTTGTTGGCTCATTCTTACACGATTCATAAAATAGTTTGCATTGGGCTATGTGATGTGTTCACTGCGGTTGCGCGTCCTTCCTCGACTTGATCTGCCGCTTCGGCTTCCCCAGCTCGCACTGGTTCACCTGCTTGGCGAACCGCAAGGAGCAGAGACTCTCACTCGCAGACTCGAGCGTCGGCGACAGGTTCACCATCATGAGGGTCTTCCCGTCACCCGATAGACTTGACTGGAGCAGATATGTCAGCTTCGAGTTGCGGAACGGGATCTGCAGCCATGAGTGAACACACACGTCAGTCCATCGTATCCACGTACCAACAGCAATGCATTCATCCACACACACGTGTGAACACAACGTACATGCGACGACTTGTTGCCGATCGCGGTGAACACGTCGGCGAGACAGCTGAGGCTCTTGTTGATCGCTTGTGTCTCCTTCAGACGGTCGCCCGACACGTTCGACCGCGACGCTCGCTCACTGCCAGCGAGGTCGACGAGATTCAGCTTCCCGTCCAGCGACACACCCTCGGCGTCGTTCACGCCCTGGAGGTGCAGCGTGAACACGCTGTGCGACCTGGATGATTGCGCGTTCATGTCGGTGCACGCGACGCTTCTGGCGCGACTCGCGCGTTCCATCAGCGCCTCGACTTGCTCCATAGCCGACACGTCGACGAGTGTCAGGTCTGGAACGTACACACCGCCCTTTGCGTCCTTCTTGATGCTCAGCTTGCTCTCCGCCTGCTCTTTTCCCGCCAGCAAGTCCTTCAGCGTCTCGTTGTAGATCTCCAAAAAGGATACCTGCACCGTGTACGTCCATCCCTGGAGTTTGAGCAGTTCGCACTCCTGCAGCACCTTCTCGATCGAGCGCGGGATGATACCCCGCATCTGACCGTTTCCACTGCCCTGCATCTGCTCGTGTAAAATCAATCAAGCAAAGGAAAGGAAGCGATCAGACACACTTCCACATCAACGCAAAGCACCTCGTCAACAACTCAAGTCTGTGTACCGTGTGGGTCTTCCCGGACCCAGTCTGCCCATACGAGAAGAGGCAGACGTGGTATCCGTCTAACGACGACTGCACGAACTCGGAAACCTCCTCGAAGACGGCGTCCTGGCCCATGGACGGCGCAAACACCTTGTCGAACGAAAACGAGTACGCTTCGGTCTCCGTGTTCGAACCTGCCTTGCCAGGTTTCTTCAACTTCATCGTCTGTCCGTCGTACTCGCAAGAGATGGCAGGAATAAGATCTGTCACTCCCGCCGCACGATCCGACGGCAGGAACGGCCGCGTTCGTGCGAACACGCGCACATTTCCGCGCAGTTCCTAAGCGTGCAAGCAACCATAACAAGCGTCAGCTGAGAAACATAGGAGATCGTCAAGTCATCCACGCCTCCTTTTTCGCCTCACCTGGATGGTGTTGTGCATCGTTCTGCGCAGCTTGTCGCCGGCTTTGACCTTCTCCTGAAGCTCTTCGATGAGCTTGTCCTTCTGTGCGACCGTCTGCGTCCCTTGGTTCGAGAGCTCCTTCAGCCGGAGGCGGAGCACCTCCGCCTCGCGCTTCACGGTGCAGAGCTCCTCGAGATCGCCGTCGCGGACGCTCGACGCTCGCTCGCGCAGCGTCTTCACCTCGCTCTCCAGGCTCACCTTGTCCTCCTGCAGCCGCTCCAGCTCGCGGTGGAACAGCTGCTTCTCGTGCGCGAGCCTCGCGTCGAACTCCGCAGCCTGAAGACCCAATTTGCTCGTCGCATCGTCTCTCGAGAGCTGCATCATCTTCATCTCCGACCGGGTCGCCTCCATCTGAGCGTTCACCGCGACGTGCTCGTTCCGCAGCTCCCGCACTTGGTTTTCAAGCATCTGGCGAACACCGATTTCCACGCTCAACTGCCGCGCATTTTCCTGCGCGCTTGCCTCAACGTCTCGGAGCTTCGCGAGCGCCTCCTGCTCCTTTTGCTCAGCTTGGTTCTGGGAAGTTGCGTTCGCCTGCACACACGCCATCAGAGATCGTCGGCAGGAGTACATGATACACTCTCCACAAAAATTGACTCACCTCAAGCTGTTTCTTGAGATCACGAAGCGTGCCGGCGGTCTCAACTTCGGACCGCTCGAAGTCGCGCACGGTCTTCTGCAGCCCCTCAATCTTGTCCACGAGCTCTTTCTTCTCCGCCTCCAGCTTCGTGTTGGCGGACGACGTGAATTTCTGGATCTCGGTCATCGTCGTCAGCATCTTCATGATCTCGTCCTCTTTCTGCTTGAGCTTGGCCTTAAGCTCGTTCATCTCGCTTGCAGTAGCGCCGTGCCGTATCTCGAGCGACTGGTTCTGCGCGTCAAGCGTGCACTTCTCCATCTCCAGGTGCGACCGCCGCTCGCGCTCCTGCTTCAGCTCGTTCTCGCAGTCCTTTGCGCGGTCCTTGAGGTTTTCCTTCTCCTTATTGGCCGCCGCCAGCTCTTCGCGCACGTTGTTGAGAGTCGTTTGCAGGCGCTCGATTTCGCTGCTCTTGCTGTTCATTGCACAAGCTCAACTCACGTCAGCGCTTTGGTGTACACGCGTGTTTGTCACACCCACCGCCCTTGACAAACATCCGCACCGTTTCTCTTCTTCGGAGTCCTTCCGCTCGTAAAAGTGCTCGAGCTCCTTCTTCTTTTCCTCGTACAGCTGCACGCGGTCCGTCAGTGACGCTTGCTGGGACTTGAGCTCCAGCGTCAGCTGGTCGTTCTGCTTCTGTGCGTGCTGCAGCTGCGTCTGGAGCCGCTCTGCGTTCTCTTCTAGCAGGATCAGTGCCTTAGCTGACTGCTGCTCCGACTCGTGCAGGCGGGTATTTTCCCGCAGCAGCGTCTGCACCTGGGAGTCCAGCGCGTCCTTGTTGTGGCGCAGGCGACTCAGCTCATCCTGATACTGCGAGAGGATCGATTCCTTGCTCTTGACCGCCTCTTCGAGCACCGCGAGCCGCCGCTCGACGACAGCACGCTCGTTCTGAAGCTTGTCGTCCACAGTTCCGACCGTCGCGTCGTAGCTGCGGATCTACACGAGTCGCACCGTCATCCGCAGGTATTAATTCAGTCAGTACGCAGGTGGCTCCAAGCCTCCAACTCTCGTAGAGATCGCACCTCGTCGCACACGGTGCGCACAGCGGCCTTGAGCTGTCGGATGTACGCGAGCTGCTCGTCCTGTCGCGCCTTCGCGTTGAATTTGCTCGCCTTGCTGCGGAACTTGAGCAACTCTTCGAGCGCTTCGACGCGGTCTGCCGCGAACGCCCCAGCGAACGCGTCACGGACGCGCGTGGCAGGCGGCAGCGCGACTGGTGGAGCTCCGCTGCTATCACTGGCGTCCCCTGCGCCTCGCGGCGACCGCTTGGGTGGCGCAGCGATGGCGCTGCGTGTCGCACTCGGCGCTGGCAGCGCGGACGCCTTTCTGCCCAACAGCGCTGCCGTCTTGAGTTTACTCACCTGCAGACGCCCGACGGACGTTGGTAGCGGCAGCTGCTCCGTCTCAGGCGCCGCCACTACACACGCTGTCGGGAGCGTCGCACTTTGCTGCAGCTGGTTGGAGCCTCTGCGCGCCAGTGATGGCCGCGCGAGTGCCTTCTCCGCCATTGTCAGCTGCCCGCGGCCGCGCGTCACCTGCACCATTGATGTGCCGCATGCGTGAGCCGCTAGCTCCGCTCCCATAAACATTCACTCATCCACGCACTCCGCACCTCATTCCCCGTCTCCACCTTCACATTGACTGTAGCCGTCTCGTTGTCGCTCTGGTTGCTGGCTACCAGCGTCGGCGGTGGTGCACCTGCCAGCGCCAAAGGCGCCTTGAAGCCAAAGCGCGAGACACTCGTCGTCGCCATGCGCCGTTTGGTTGGTGGCTCGTCCGTCCACGCGCCTGCAGCCGCTGTGGCACTCGGCTGCTTGCGTTTCGCGACTTCGGTCGGCATGCGTGGAGCTCCAGCACCTGAGAGCACCACCCGCGTCCCAGGTCTCCTGCTTTTTCTATTCTTGCATTGGGAAGGCGCGAGGTTCAAATGTTCAAATCGGGCTCTTGTAGAGGATATGAACCACGAAATCGTTTTACAAGAGCAAATGGCTATATTGGCCAAGCTACTTCATCTGCATCGCCAGAGTTCTCGACCGGCTGCAGAACACGGACATGAGCGACACGCCGACATACCCGACCTGCATCAACGTCGTTCACGCGCCGCAGCAGACGCTCTCGCGAGAAACTTGGAGCTTGAACACTCACCGGCACAAGGATGCAGTAATCACCAGGGCAAGTTTGATTTGAGAGCGATTAGATTCGAGTGTTGACGTAGGTTGGTGTGTCAAAGTGGGTGAATGGATTAATCCAAAAACCCGCCAACAGGAGAAATGGAGAGGTAAATCTCCGATCTAGAGGTAAAACTCCACCTCCTAAACCTTAGGGGAAAGTAATAGCAAACAACCTCTGCGCTCGAACAAGCGCCCTCTCCTGAGAGCCACCGCCGCACGAAAAAGCAGAATGCCAAGTGAACTTAACCCTCACAGCTCTCCAACATGCTGGAGAGTTTCACAACTTGAACCTACAGCTTGGCGTAACAATAAATGTATCGAAAAGCGTGTTTTCAATACACACTACAAGATAAACACGATTTTTCAACAAAACGGCCACGCCAAGATTTCCGACCAAATGCACAGAGTTAGGTTGGAGACTGGGCAGAGAAGGACGAATGAAGATGCATAAAAAGATGAGTGCCATACAAATGATGGATACAGCCAGCGCGTGAAAGTTGGTGTAAATGAATGGTGCCAAATGAAAATATGCACCGAGGAGAAAAGGAACCAGTCGCGCACAAGGGCCTTTGGTGACAGCGCATCAATAACCACGCAGTTTGCGCAAAGGGCTCGTGAACGCGCTGGTGTCTGCTGACAAAGACGAGAGCATAGGCGAAGGGATAACGGGAAATCGTGTATGAGTCACTCCTCATCACGAAGAAGGTAAAAGTAGATGGGCACGACAAACCGATGCCCTTCACGAGCGCAAGCTAGCGCGACAAGCCATCGGTCCTCGCGTACACTCCTCCTACCTCCAGTACGTTATGTGGCTACAACAGGCTGAGGTTGAGATACAACCCCGCCATCCCCGCCTAAATCACAAGACAGCGTGGACATCAGCTTGATCCACCTCTCTTGCTCGGCGATGAACGGGGAATCTCAACAAAGTTTCCCGCGATCCGGCTGAGGTAACAAGCGATCCCGGCGAACCGGTCCTGAAGCGGCCCAGAGGCCAGAAACCGGTACGTGCACTAAATCCCAATGAAAACATCAGGACAAACCGTTGACGAAAGCGTTGGGATCAACACTCGTAATAGACCCAAGCTTATACAAATCCCAATTCCACAAGTTCCATACCCAATCCTGAAAAAAAAATAGAAGCAGATAGAAAATTATCTGCGACCGAACGCGACACTTCGCTCCGCTGATGTGCTCAGCACTGCCGGTCGGTTGGGGCTCTGCTTGCGACTGCGCTGGTTGAGCAGGTTGAGCAGATCGATCACTGCTGCTGTCATTGTGCACACCGTCCTGCGCACCT
>JAASFW010000229.1:0-28255 GCA_023334005.1 Globisporangium orthogonon | reverse complement strand
TCCTCGAGCGCGTGCGCTTGCGAGGTGAGCAGTCGAGTCGACTCGAGAAACCCTCGATACTCGAACGCGCGCAGAGTCGGCGATGTGGTGCGCGAAGACGACGCTGTCTGCGGACGATGATCGATCCGATCCGATCAGGTTTCGTCTTTCGTCCCTCGACGTTCAACCTGATCGTTCGTTCATCAACGGCGGCTGCGGACCAGAGCACCCGCGCACTCATCTGATGGGCGGCCGACTGCCAGATCTCTGCTCGAGGACTATGTCAAATCTCTTCAACGAGATCTGAAGGATCTGAGTCGCTGGATGTCCCACGGCGCGAAGACTCGGCAGCTGCTAGCGCGGACAACGACGACGAAACCGGACAAGAGACCTAAACTCGTGTGTTTGGTGCTGACTCGCGGTCCAACGACAACGTTCCCTCGTGTGGAAGCACCACGAGAAGAAGGAGCGAGAAGAGTGCGAACATGGAGCGGACAACGGCGTGAGTGTATTCGACGGACACGATAAATACGAAGCGCTGCTCCCGACGCGGCGCAGACACACTAGCTCATGTTACACGGACGCGTGGGGAGCGAAGGAGTGGAGGCGGAGGAGACACATGACGCAGCTCACATCGACAAGCGGGCGGATGCGGAGAGCCGTGGAAGGCGCGCGACCGTCACTCAATTCAGCAGCGACGCGATCGACGAGAACCGCGGCGTGCTCAGCTCTGGCAGCGTCGGCGACGTCGGCGACACCGACCCTGCCGTCATCGCCGGGACACTGCTGCTAATGGCTGCAGCTTCCTCAGACACCGAAGACGCTGATGACGACTTGGCCTGCGCCAGCGACAGTAGCGTCTCCACAACGTTGGGCGGCACGGCCGCTTTGGTCTCCTCTTCCTGCTGCTGCTGCTGCTGCGCCGCGAGCTCCTCCGGAGACGGCGGCTCGGCGTTCTTGTTGTCGATGTGCACGGCGCAGTAGCCGCCCTTCTTGGCACGCGCTGAGCACCACGAGAGGCTGCAGCGGCGGCCGCCGCCGTGCGAGTAGCACAACCCCCCGCTCTCCGACGAGCTCTTGCAGCCGCTGATACGACAGCGGCGGCCGCCGCCGTGGCGCTTGCACAGGTCCCGGCTCACCGCGCCGTTGTTGCACCCGTCCATGCGGCAGCGCCGGCCGCCGCCGTGCGAGTAGCAGAACCCGCGGCTGCGCGAGCTGTTCTTGCACATGGGGAAGTCGCACTTCTTCGGAAAGCAGTTGCGCTTCGACAGCTTGCTCTCGTCATCCTCGTCCGCGTCGTTCGCGGCCGCCGCCGCCGCTTCGGCGCTGTACTGATCGTTCATCTCGTCGAGGCGGCGCTTCTTGGGGAGCAGCCCCTTGGTCGCGGCGCTCTTCTTCTGCGACGGAGCTACCACCGCAGATGGCAATGACGGCGCCTGCTGCATCTGTTGCTGCGCCGGGTCGCGCTTCATGACCATCGGCCCGGGCACCACCACGGGCACGTACACGGGTGCCTTCTCGCTCTTGACGAGGATCGAGCGCAGCGGCGCCAGCGGCCGACTCGAAAGCGGTGGTGGCAGCTGCTGCTGCTGCTGTTGCTGTTGCTGTTGCTGCTGTGGCACATGCCACTTGTCGTTCGCGGTCACGACACGGGGCGCGTACCCGGCGCCGTACGGCAGCGCGTAGTCGCGCGCGAGCGGGCGGCCGAACGCGTCGACGCCGTCAAACGCGCCGGCGTTCGTGGGCGTCGTCGACGAGGTAGACAGCGCGAACGCGTCGCGCGGGTGAGCGGCCGTCGCGAACGGCGTCTGCGTCGACGTCAGCATGATCGGCGGCTGCGTCGGCGCGAACACCGACGGCAGCAGCAGCGGCGAGGGCGCCGCGTCGCCGCCCATGACGCCCGCCGAGCGCGCGGCGAGGACCGCGGGCGTCACGTGGCGCGCGGCCGTGGGCGGCGCCTGGTCGTGCAGCAGGTAGATCCACGTGCGCTCCTGCACCTCGCGCTCTTCAGCCTCCTTCGTGCGCATAGTGAAACCAAGTTGATCTTTCCTCTCGCTCTCTCTCTCTTTCGACCGCCTTGGGTGGGTGAGTGGGTGGGTGGGTGCGTGCGAGCGAGCAGTTCCGGAAATGACGGCAGCGGAAAAAAAGCGAGAAAAGAACGAGACACGCAAGCACGACCGTCGACTCGGTTGAGTGTGAAAGGAAGGGATGGACGGATGGACGGCCGGCCCGCGCGAGAGACAGGCCGGATCGGCAAAGAGCGCAATTGCGGACGACATCCAGCGCTTTTTTTTGCAGGCGCGGGCTCGAGGCGCTCGGCGTTTGGGATAGCCGAGCGTGGCGTGCGGAGGGTGCTGGAGCGCTTGTCGAGCAACGCGCGCGTGTTGAGCAAGGGGGGCTTGGTTGGTTTCGCGCCCGTGCAAGTGGTTTGTTTTGACTCGCGCATCTGCGAGATTGCAGAACCAAACTTCCGCTCGCCGAGCGGAAAAGGCATACTGAACGCCAGTCACGGCGTCGTGACAGATTCATTTACACTCGGCGGCTCTCTCGCAGTAGACGGACGTCGCACCTCGCAATTTTGTGTACGAACAGGAAAGCGCGTGGCAAGACACAAGATGAAGTGAGAGGTTGAAAGAACTGCTTGCTTTCGGAAGCGAGCTTGCTGGCGATCGATCCGCATCCACACACACACACACACACACACATGCACATACATACATACACACACATACATAAGCATGCGAGCGAGAAACCTCCTTCAGTGCTTCAAAAGCAAGCGCACAAAGCAAGTCGAAATCACAGATGCTCCAGGCGTGACAAAAGCGAGGAGATCGACCAACTCTTTGTGACTTCTGTACACACACCAAGGAGGAATCAACTGTCGGTCGCACAGTCGGCGATCCTGTGCTGAACCGATTTCACTGAACCCAAAAAGCTCCATTTTTATTTAAAGCGGTGCGCTAGAATATCGAATCAGATGCGCATTCACCCCCAATCTCTTTGCATTTGTATGGATGATCCGGACAGGCACCCAAACAACACAGCGAGGATGATTGAAGTGGGCTTCTTGGTGCTGCAGCTTGCTGGCACTCCGCACCGCGCCATGTACCCCCAATCCTCTCCTCGCTGCTCCAGCAGCAGCACATGTCCGAGCCCAGACTCTTTACTTCCATGCATACTCGCAGCTGGAAGAACACCACCAACGACCTCAAGCGCCTCAGCACGGGCGCGAAGGATCGAGTGCCTGTGCTCGGGATCTTCCCTGCGCCATGCTCGTCGACTTTCTCGTCGGACACACCTTTTTGGGGCGAGCACTTGGGGGCGAGTCTGAAGAAGGAGTGTGCGAAAGCACATGTCGACTCGAGGACTTTCGAGAGGGATCCTCGGTTCAGTGCACGCGACGGATGGGCATGGCATTGAATCCACTTGCGCCTTGTTCCTGTTTGTTTTGTTTGCGCTGTCGTGTGTCTCTTGGAGATCGCAGAAGTGCTGTATCACCTCGGCCCGAGACGCTCCTTCTCGCGTACCGGAGAAGAACAGCCGCGATGACGACAAAGGCTCGAGAGAGCGCCAACAACGGACAGCAGAATTTGGCTACTACCAAACCCTTCTCCTCTCAATCGCTCTCTCTCTCTCTCTCTCTCTTTATCACTCACTCTCTGCTCTCGTAGTGGTGGCGCTTATGGCGCGAGGCTGTAATCGTGCCTCTCTCACTATCAATGACAACATTCTCTTTCATCATTCCGAGCTCGAATACCAAATGATCTCTCTCTCTCTCTACTAGTATCTGTTTGCTCTTGCTGCTGGCCTGATCGGAGACACAGCAGAGGGGCTCCTGCGAGGCAAGATGGCAAGCTTTGCTCCCCCACACGCCAAACTCTCAAAGAACGTGGAGGCGAGGATGCCATCCTGTTTGCGCGTTGCGATGCAGTTTCTGAACTTGAAGAAAAAGAAGAAGAAAGCGTTGTCGGTACTGCAGTGCGAAGGCACCGAGAAGAAGGAAGATCGTTCTTGACAGCACAGGATTGCGGCCAGGGATGACGACAAAGCGAGTCACGAGAGAAAGTCCCATCGCGAAAGTGGACATGATGCGCTGACACATCGCGTGTGGTTCTCAGAAGGTCTCAGTCTACGTCTTCAGATTTCTTCAGAACGTTGAAGCTTTTCGTACCTTGTGTGGGTCGACAACGGTGGTGGCCAGCTTCGCCCGCCTTCCGGCTTCTGACTCGACGCGCTCTTCGTTCGCAGACTGACAAAAGAGGAGGATGGCGACGAATGCTTGGACACCGTCGCGAGGGCTAATCTTGTGAAAAATTCGAGCTCTCTCGAAAAGTGGCGTCGCTGCCGTCGAAGATCGCTCTCATGATGCGAGTCTCACCAAAGCTCGGAACCAGAATCACCGCCGCCTTGATTGCGACGCCTGCTGCCCTGTCGATGGCGCTGTTGACTGGTGTGTGCTGGGCATCCCAGAGCTCTTCTCGGAAGCGAGTGAGAGCGGTGTGAGCTGCTCGAGCGAGTGGCCCATCAAACCAGAGATTTGTGAGCGCTCGAGTGGGTGAGAGGGCGGGCGGGCGAGTGAGAGGGAGGGAGAGAGGAGGAGGGGGGAGGGAGGAGGAGGCGATCCTGCTGCACCCAGCCACCAACGCCGAGCTGCCACATCAATCCAGACTCGCTCAGTTATGCACGTGCCGCGCAAGTGTCATCTCGGTTGCTGTTCCCTGCTGTTCGCTGACGTCGACCCACCAGCCCGACTGACCTGCGCAATCTAAACGATCTGACAGACCTGACACTGATGAGAGCCGGCGCTCAGTCTCGCGTGTGTCCTCTGTTGAGTGGCCAAGGGATTCGTCTGCACAGAGGACTCCCAACAAAGTGGATGCGAACGTGGAAGCACATGCACACATATGAACTCTCCCAGCCATACTGATACAGCAAAAAGCAAAGCAAGGCGACAGCAGGTAGAGCGAGCGAGCGAGCGAGCAAAGCTTGCAGTGGCGTGGCGTTGTGGCACCAACGTCCTTGTTTGTCTCGAATCCTGTTGACGCGCTTGTGGCGCTCGACGAACTCGTTGACGCCGCAAGTGGCGAGTTGAGGTCCCACGCTTCGAGACGCCCACGCTTTGTCTCGGTCACGTCACACATGCCGGTGCTTCGTCGCCGGATGAGTCCTTCGAGCTGGCGACGACGACGACGACGGCGACGACGCTCACTCATCGTCGCCGACAACAAACAGGCAAAAGTCAGCGGGCCAGACAGTGTCACCTCTGCTGTCCTACTCTCCGGACGCTCACGTTCTGGCAAGCTGCTTGTCCGAACTGCTCTTTCTGCGAGATATCTCACTTGAATGTGTCTATTTCATGCTACTACATATCTTACGCGACCATATGATCATTTCTATCCTTTCTAGCTGCTGGGCGGGTGAATTTCATATACTCGGAGGCGTATCCTGGAAAAACGCGAGCAGTCAGGTTCGCGGAGACATTCCCGCTCGAAAGTAGCGAGAACGAGTCACGAGTGCGAAAGCTCCCAGCCAGGTTTCCAGCTGCTATAGTGAAGAAATCCGCGCTTCATTGTACCCGCTGCTCCTCATCCTGTCGCGAACAAGAAAAGCCTTTCTATCTATCTCGCCCACGAAGGAAGGTACCAAGCAATAGTAGCAGCACCAGACGACGGTGGACAGCGGAGCCGCGACGCGATCCTCCAGAGCCGCCAGCAAACCGCCGGGCCGCAGACAGCGCGTGAGAAAGAGCGCGAGCACGCGGCGGTTAAACCAGCGCTCACCTGCTTTCCCTCCACCCAATCACTCACTCACTCGGCACAAGCCGCTAGCCACGACGGCGCACCTCAACCTAAACGCGAGCGGCGCGGCACGGGCGACGGCGGCTGCGAGCGCCGGTTCCTCCACGTTCCGCGGTCTCGACGAAGTGAGTCTCGCGGCAGCGGCCGCGGCTAGCGCCACGATGAACCGGAGCGTGCGCCCCGAGAACGTCGAGTTCACCGTCAAGGTGCGGAGGAGGAGGAAGAGCAGCGCAGCTGACGCCCCGTCGTCGCTCAGAGTATCGACCGAGTGGCTGACGGTCTGTCTGTCTGACTATCTTTCTCGCTTGCGGTCTTGGTCTTGTGGGTGTGCAGGCGGCGGAGGATCTCATCCTCGTCGGCAAAGAGCGCTCGATCGTGCGCGTGCCGGCGAACAACATGTACTCGTGTCTGATGCAGAAGACGCAGCGCTTCTCGTCGCTCTTCCGGCACTACAGCAAGCACCACGGACTGCCCCGTGAGGCGCTCGACTTCTTCTTCACGGTTCGTCGACGCCGCGTTAGCTCTTGCGCCGGCTATGTGTGTGTGTGTTCGCGCGCATTCTTACGCTACACTCGATCCGCCGCATGCTTGTCCGACGTGTTGCGCTTGCAGAACCGCTTAGATCCGGAGGACTCGCCCGAGTCGGTGCATCTGCAGAAGGTGTGTTCTTCGACGATCTTCTCGCTGGTCGCGCTCGTGTTGTTGTCGCTGACGAACGCGATCTTCACTCCCTTTCCGTAGAACGACATCATCCTTGTGCGTCGACGTGTCGCTCCAGTGACAATCTCCATGCCGTCGCACAGCGACGAAGCCTACTTCGCCACGATGAAGCACCTTTTCCTGGTCAGTACACGTGGGGCGTGCGTGTGCGAGACTCGGATGTTGGAACACTCGTGCAGAAGAACGCTGATGTGTCTGGTGGCTTGTGTTGTCGCGACGGGTAGAGCGGCGAGGGGAGCGACGTGACGTTTGAAGTTGGGCCGGACAAGGAGGTAATCTCGGCACACCGCCTGATTCTCATGACGCGCTGCGAAATCTTCTACGCCATGTTCCGTCCCGGCGCGATGCGCGAAAGCGAGGTGGGTGTCGTGCGCATCGAGGACCACAGCGCGGAGATGGTTTCCAAGATGCTCGAGTTCATCTACACGAACCGTGTGGCGGATATCTCCAAGCTGAGCTCAAACGTACGTCGCTGGTGTTGCGTCTGGCTCTCAAGCTGCGACTGTCGATGCTGCTGCTGTTTGCAGAGAGGTCTCACGGAAGGCTGTTTTGGTATGTGCATGCATCGCCACAGCAACTGATCGACCTCCTGACGCTGTCGGAACAGTACCTACTCGTGCCGCTGAAGCATCTGTGCGAAGTGGCGGCGCAAGATGTGCTCTCGATCAGCAACATCGGTCGCTTCCTGTGCGCTGCCGAGAAGTTCAACGCGGCGTTCCTGAGAGAGTATTGCATCAGCTTCTTCGTGGACCATATGCAGGAAATCATCGAGGACGAGAACTTCCGCGATGAGATCGAGAGCTGCCCATCGATCGCACTGACAATACTGCGCGCATCCGCTCGTGCTGTCAGTGCAGCTCCGGAGCCCGTTACGAAGCGCCGAAGGCTCAACATGCCGTTCGACGAGCCCGACTTCTGAAGCCTCTTCTCGCTCGCTCGCTTGTTGTGCTGAGCCAACGATGCTGATCCTGATCGAGTGTGTGTCGGTCGACCCACGCCGCCGCTGCTTCCAGACAATATTTATGTTCCTGTGTGTTTAGCAACGCTCTTGGCCAGCCGATCCGGCCAAGACGCACAACAGATGAACGTAGGCAGCAGACCTCCTCGACCCCCTCCTCGCCTCTTTCGTTGAGCTGAAAAAGTGCCACGAGGGCAAATCACCAGCTTGTGTAACACAAATCCCACGTCGTCCTTCTCTAGTGGTGCTGCGATTAGTTGAAGTCATGAGCGAGCTAACCTTCGTGGCTCTCGAACGCGAAGCTCCCGAACTCCTCGTTCCACTCACGGTAAAAGTCCAGGTCCTTCATCGCCACACTCGACCGCACCTGCATACGAGAACGACGACACGTACACATCCCGTCGTGAGGACGGCTGACGCCTGAAACAATATCTATCATCAGCGCATGCTAGCAAACATCAAGAGCAACGCACTCCGCGAAGAGCGGATGTGAAGTCGTCGAGGCTGATCGGTCGCACGGCGTCTGCATCCATCGTCCGGATATCCTCGCACGTTCGAATCGGCCCCATGGCAGCTTCTGTGCACAGCGCGCGGACATCGGCGCCAGAGTATCCTACCAAAACGATGGTCGTGAAGCGTTCGTCAGTGAACGTGTCAAAATGTCAGCAGCCACAGTTAGCGATCGGACCTTTTGTTGCCTCTGCCACGAACGTCTTGTTCTCGTCTGTGAGGTTGTGTCGGTTGTTCCGAAGCAGACGATTGATCATATCCAGCCTCGCTTCAAACGAAGGCAGCGGAATGTACAAGCGCTTCACGAATCGGCGCCGAGCTGCCTCATCCAGCTCTTGCGGACGGTTCGTCGCACCTGCAGAGGTTGGTACGATCGATATGTCAGCGGGTGATCATCACAACAACTCACAGCATCCTCGCTCGAAGGACGCACCGACGACAAGGATTACATCCTTCGCTTTCGTGCCAGCACCATCCAGCTGGACGAGAAACTCCGTCTTCATGCGCCTGCTTGCCTCATTCTCTTCGGAGCTGTAGCACAAGAGTATCAAGTCTGTCAGAATATGTACGCACCAACACGAACTCCGATTGGTTGGTGCAGATGGCACCTTCGTTGCGTCAAGAGAGAATCGATCTCGTCGATGAAGATGACGGACGGCTTCGTAGCAAGTTCACGTGTGTCATGTCAAGCTCCAATGATCAGAAATGGCACAACTGATTCGAGCCAGCCTTTCTTACCTGCTTGACGGCAGCCACAGCGAACAGAGTTCGAACCAGTTTCTCGCCCTCGCCAATCTGAATGTAGAGCAGCAAGTGTTAGGCGTCTAACATATGCATCTCACTAGACTTATACCAGCAAGGACCACATACCCATTTGCTCGTGAGCGAACTTGCAGAGATGCTGAAGAATGTCGCGCCGGACTGGTTCGCGATGGCTTTCCCAATCAGCGTCTTTCCTGTTCCGGGTGGTCCGAACAGCAGCAGCCCTGGCGCAGCAGCAAACGCACAGGAAGCGTGAGCAGATATCAAATCGAATTCAATCATACCACGAATCATTCCCCACACGCAACAAACCTTTCGGAAGCGAACGCAGTCCTGTAAAGATGTCGGGGCGAGCCATCGGCCAGATCACCAGCTCGTTCACACACTTCTTCGCGAACCGAAGACCAGCTGCACATTCGCAATCATAACACAGACACATACACGTATGTGTATCCCTCGTCAGTACGTGTCATCTTTGGAGATGCACTCGTTGAAATCTGTCATACCGATATCGTCGAACGTGATCGGATCGCCATTGTCCACAATCTCCATCTCGATCTTCGCAATGAGCTCCGGGTCGCAGCTTTTGAGCCGAGGGTCGATATCCTCCTCGGGTTCTGCAGGCAACGCTTGCTTGCTGTTTGTTGCAGAACAAGAGCAAGTCATTTCAGTCGACCGCCAGATTCTCATTCCCAAGTTGCAACCATCACATGTCGCCCAACACTATCCCAACCAAACTAACCTTGCCCCAGAGTTGCGCGTTTGCTTCTCGTCGTTATTCCTTTCGCCAGTCGGGAGCACGAACGGCTTGTTCACCGCAGGATTGCTCGGAATATCGCCCTCGCTCGAGTTCCCACCGAACAGGAGGTTCTGGTTGATCGGGTGGTAGTTCCCCGGTCCTGGAGCTTTTCCACCATTGCGATTGCCACCTCTCCCTCGCGAGTTGCTCCCATAGCTGTCGTCTTCGTAGCCGTCATCTCTCGCTCTTCCAGTCGCCCGATCAATCTGCAAGCAGTTGCGCAAAGATGCTTCGTCAATACACACACACACACACACCCAGCACGCACCAAAACACCGAGTCAAAGCCTCGTCACCCACTTGCAGCCTCTCGGAGGCGGTCTGGAACGGATTTCGGTTGGGTTGATTCATCCTCGCGGATCCGTACATTGAAGGCGGGTCCTCGTCGCTCGGCGGACCTGGCCGCTTGCGCAGGAAGTCGCCGAGCGCAGGCTGCTTCGGAGGGTAGAGAGGAGCAGGTGGCGGCGCCGACGACGTCGGAGTCGGCACTCGCGGCTGCGGGAGAAAGCGGTTCGGCTCCGCCATGGACGCACTCGGCGCTTGCCGCCGCCCCTGCTGCTGCGCAACTTGCTCGTAGATCGGCTGTTGGTGCTGCATCACGTCGTCGACTTCTTGGGCGCTCGGATGCGGCGTGCGAGCGGCATCGACCACCATTGCACTCTGCACGTAGCCGCATGTCAGTCGTGCACTCGCTCTCCCATTGCCTGCTCTTTTACCCGACCCACGCACGTTGTCCTGGAAGAGGCCCGGGAGCCGCTGCTGCACCACTGCGAGCGCCACGCTCTGCGCACTCGCGTCCTGCTGCCAGCGGCCGCAGCACTCGGCGCGCCACGCGCTGCGGCGCTCGGACGTGCGGGGCTCCTTCCGGCCGAGCCGCACTGCGCAGTACCCAGCGCAGTGAGCGAGCGCGCACGCTAGCCGCCCGAAATGCCATCCGTCAGGCAGGTTCTTGCTCACGCACCCGACTGCTCGACGTGCAGGCGGCGCAGCGCGTCGCGCGCCGCCTCGCCGCCCGCCGGCACCTGCGCGCCGCGCAGCCAGCGCCGCGCCTCCCGCTGCGCGTCGGCGGTCTGCGCGCCGTCGGAAGCGCGCAGCAGCTCGAGCGCGCGCGCGGCCATCGGCGCCAGTTGCTTTTTGTATGAAAAAAGCGCGTGGTTCAATTACTTGGGGGAAAAGCACATGCATTCGTTCGAGGGCACTTGTCTATCGCTGGCTGCTGCGCCCGTCACAGGCTCGAGCGCGAGGACGACCGCAGCCTGCGCGTGGACGCGCTCGCCGCCTGCTTCGCGGCCGCAGACGCCGCGGCGCTGGCGACGACCGCGCGGTGCGCCGCTTTCCGGCGCCGGCGCGGGTCGCGCGCGCCCGCCTGCACGACTTCCGGCTCGGCGTCCGCGTCCTCGTCCTCGGTGTCCTCGCGCTCGGCGTCGCCCGCTGGCTTCTTGCTCGCTTTCGCTGCGCCCGCAGCGGCGGTGGGCTTGCGCTTCGCCGAAGCGCTCGCCGCAGCGCTCGCCTTCTTCGTCCGCTTGCTCGCAGGACTTGTGCTCGGAGTCGCGACGGGGGCGCCACTCCGACTTGCTGCCGCACTCGCCTGCACGCACCGAGTGAGAAGCAGCGCTCACACGTGAGATCCTACACATCACCTGCCAGGGAACTGAGCGCCGCCTAGCACCTTCAGCACAGGCTTGGCGGACTTGTCGCCCCAGTTGAAGGGCTCGGTCGCCCCCAGCTTCCCGCCGAGCTTGGCGAACTGCTGGACGAAGAACGCGTACTCCGGCTTGTCCTCGAAGCCGCACGCGCGGATGTTGTGCAGCATGAGCGCCCACTGCGCCGGCAGCGGCTTGCAGAGCTGCTCGGGGGTCGTGGCTTTCTTGAGCTTCGCGCCGTCCGCGTCGCTCGAGGCGTTCTGCCACGGCAGACTGCCCAGCTGCAGGTAGATGAGCACGTGCAGCAGCGCCTCGACGTCGTCGCGGCGGCTCGGCGCTGCAGTTTACGTTCACGCACGCACTAGAGTATCAGCACTAACGGACCTCGCTGTGCGCCGCCTCGCGAAGCAGGACCAGCCAACTCACTCGCGCCAGTGTGGCAGTTGAGGCTCAGGAACGTCGGCGTGCCCACGACGCTGCCCACCTTGTAGTCCTTGTGCTTGCCCGTCGCCATCACGTACCGCTCCGAGATGCCAAAGTCCACGCAGTATACCTGCCGCCGCCGATGCGTCAGCCGCCCCCGCAGAGCGCAGCCACGCCTGCCTTCCGGACCCATGGCGCAGTGCGCACCTTGCTCTCGTTGTCCGCGTCGAGCATAAAGTTCTCCGGCTTGACGTCCACGTACACGATGTTGTTCGCGTGTAGGTGCTGGATCGTGTCGAGGATCTCGAGCCCAAGACGCGCCGCAGTGGCGGACGGGATCACGCCTTCTTCGCGCAGCACCGTCTCGAGCGTGCGGCCGAGGCGCTCAAGCACCAGGAACCGATACCCCTGACCCCAAGGGTTCATGCGAACAGCAGCAAATGAGCGCGCGAGCCAGCTACAGCAGTCGCTGCACGCCTCACATCGCGCACCTTGTCCTCGCCGTACGCGCCGTCAGGCAGCCGCGGGACGCGTGCGTGGTCGCGCAGACACGACTGGTACACGAGGTACTCGGCGTAGAGCGCGTCCGCGTTGCGCTCGGCCGGCGTCTTCTTGCGCTTCTTGTTCTTCTTCGCGGCCGCCAGCAGCACGGGCACCTGTGACACCTTCATCACGTAGCGCGTGGCGCGAGCGGCATCCTTGCCGCCTGCATGCGTCACTGCGGCGCACGCGAGCGCGTGGAGATGTGAGGGCGGAGCGCACGCGTGCAGCGAAAGAGAGAGAGAGAGACGGCCGACTCACCTGCGTACACGTCGCTGCACGCGCCGGCGCCGATCTTCTCGCCGAGCGTCCAGTTCTTGAGCGTCAGCCCTTCCATGGCCGCCGGCGTTGCTGTTGCTCGCGCTCTTGATGGGGTCGTCGATCTTTGCGAGAATCATATCGCAATGCTTTACGCTAAAAAGCCACGTTTTATTCATGCGAGCCGACGATTTACTGCGTCTACGCGAAAAGGCCCAATGCGAGGACCTCACAACCTCATGCTGCAGGACGAGCTGGACGACACCTTCCGCTCTCCCCTGACTTGTTGGCAACCGACTTAAAGACGCGCCACGTTGACGTTGCTGCGCACGTACTCGGGGCTATTCACACGCAGGTAGGAAGTTAGCTCGAGCACACAGCATAGAGGACGAAGAATCAACAATCGACGATGAGCACGCACCCGATGTCCGCGAGCTGCCGCGTGCCCGCGAACAGCATCGCGTGCTTGAGCTCGTCGTTCAGGATGCGCAGCACGCGCAGCACGCCCTCCTCGCCGCTGTGCGCGAGACCCCACAGCACCGGGCGGCCGACGAACACCGCGCGCGCACCGAGCGCCAGCGCCTGCAAGCAATGCAAATGCAAGCGATCCTGAGTACGGACACGCAAGAGCCAAGACATCGAGTCTCGCACGCACCTTGAACACGTCGGTTCCACGGCGAACACCGCCGTCCAAGTACACCTCGGCGCGGCCGGCGACCGCCGCCACGATCTCCGGGAGCGCTTCGATCGTGGACGACACGCCGTCGAGCTGACGCGCGCCGTGGTTGGACACGAGGATACCCTCACAGCCCATCTCGACTGCGATCTTGGCGTCCTCGCCCGTGAGCACGCCCTTGACAACGACCGGGAGCTTGGTGATGCTCTTGAGCCACTTGACGTCCTCCCAATTGAGCGTGAGGTCGAAGAGGTTGCTCACGTACTCCGCGAGCCCCGAGTCCTTGAGGCTCGACACACCGTGTGCGTGCTCACCGCCGACGTGCGCGAAGTTGGCGAGCTCCAGGTGCTTGGGGAGCGAGAACTTGTTGCGCACGTCCGGCTCGCGGTGCCCGAGCATCGGCGTGTCGACCGTGAGCACGATCGCTTTGTAACCGGCCTTCTCGGCGCGCAGCACGAGGTCGCGCGTGAGCTTGCGGTCCTTGAACACGTACAGCTGGTACCAGCGCAGCCCGTCGCCGTTCGCAGCGCCGACATCCTGCGTCCATCCATCCATTCCATGCAGTATCATCAGTACCAGCGTCCGTTATCCTCCACTAATGAACCAACATGGCTGCTGCAGCAGCAGTCGTCGCCGCCGCCATACCTCGAGGCTCGTGGTGGAGATGGTGCTGAGGATGTAGCCGCTGCCGGTCTTGGCGGCCGCGGTCGTGCTCGCGATCTCGCCGTCCGGGTGCGCCATGCGCTGCATGGCGGTCGGCGCGATGCACACGGGTGTGGCCACGCGCTGGCCGAGCAGCGTCGTGGAAATGTCCATGTTGGAGACGTCGCGCAGCACGCGCGGGCGCAGCGTCAGGCGCGCGAACGCCTCGCGGTTCTCGCGCAGCGACCACATGTCGTCAGCGCCGGACGCGTAGTAGTCGAACGCGTTCTTGGGCAGGTACTCGCGCGCGTAGGCCTCGAACTCGAGCACGTTGAGCGGCGAGCCGTCGCTGCCGGCGACGATCTTCACCATGGCTGAGAACTGAGAACTGAGAACTGAGAAGGGGAGGGCGCGAGGGGAGCGAGCGGGCTGACCAGCGCGCGGTGAGAGCGTCAATGAGGGCAAGGACGTGGTTGCCGACTGGCGAAGTGGTTGATCAACATTGCGTGTCATTGATCCATCCCGAACGAAAACTTCAAGTTCGGAACGGTTCGCTCGAATCAAAAACCTCTGTGTGATCCTCGAGGATTTGTTCCGTGGCGTTTGTATGCCGTATACTTAAGTGAGAAAGGGGACGCTGCATTAACCAGAGCGTGCAGGACCGGTTCACCTGAGAAGAAGACCGGTCCATTTATGCGCTTCGAGAGGACGAGGCTGTTCGCTAGGCTGCGAGGTGGTTGGGTGGCAAAGTGGTTGGTCGCCAGAAAGAAAACGCCACTCAGGTCGAGACGAGAGAGAACGAAGCCGCTGCTGCTGCTCATCAGCACCACTAGCGCCGCCGCGTCCTCCTCCTCCAGCACACACACTCTCTCTTCTCGCCTCCTTCATCACAAGACGCAACAGCAATGGGCGGCAAGGCCAAGTTCCAGAAGCACACGGCCAAGGAGCTGGCCATGAAGCAGGACCAGAAGAACAAGGGCGGCGGCGGCGCCGGCCACCAGACGCGCACGGTCGCCAAGCTCAACTTCACGTGCGACATCTGCATGGTGCGTCCTTCGTTGCTGCTCTGTGGATGCGCGTGCGCATTGCTATGACTGCGCTGCTCACGAGTTGCTGTCCTGTACATCCACTAGAGCGCGTCGCCGGACATCAAGTCGTACGAGCTCCACTACGAGAACAAGCACCCGAAGGCGTCGTTCGACCGCGAGGCGATGATCAAGAAGGCGGAGGCGGCGCGCGCGGCCATGCTGCAGGAGTCGGCGAAGGTCGTTCAGGGCTCGCACCACAAGAAGAAGTAAACGTGGACACGAGTGTGTCCCCGTGTGGTGCCACTCGGACTTCACTGCCACGAAGCCAGCAGGTTCCGGGCAGCTCGGCGGCGTGCTTCTCATCGGCGAGCGCTGCGTTTTTTTTTCGGCGTCGACGGGTCGGAGAGGACAGCGAGGCGGTCGTGCCGCGCCGGAGATGAACCAGCGGCGCGGACACGTTTCCTGCTTGCACGCAGCGCGCTCCGATCTTCTGGCTCTGCGTGTTTTGTACTCTAGCGCCGGCGTCACGCAAGCGCGCTGCATATCGCTCGAATCCACACATTATAAAAGGAATAAGAAGCCCGCCCCGCTCCGCCCCGCCACCCCCGCTCCCACGTGCAAGTCTCGTCGTTTGCGTCGTCTCGGCCCGTGCAGCGAGCAGTGTGCAGCGTGCACCGTGCAGCGTGCAGCGCTGTGATCTCGCCGCTGGCAGCTTGGGCGCCGGCAGGCGAGAGCGAGACTGGCGCGGGCGAAGCTCGCTGCTGGCTTTTCTCTTGCGCGCCGGCGTTCACGCTCGTGCTGGGCGCAGTTTTTACGAAACGCGTAAAAGCGCGGCGTATTTACGTCCGTGTCAACCACTGGCGCGCTCCACGCTCACTCTTGCTCTGTTTTGCGGCTCGCGTGCGCTTCGCTCCCCTCCCCCAATACTTTGACCAACCAAAGCCGCCCACACCATGCTCTCGTCCTCCCGCGCCGCCTTCCGCTCGCTCGCGCGCCGCGCGTTCGCCACCGACGCGGCCGCCAGCGGCGCCGCGCCCACGAAGGTGACGCTCAACCTCAACACGCCGTACGAGTCGTTCTTCAACGGCGCGCAGGTCGACCTCGTGCAGATCCCGGGCCTCGTCGGCGAGTACGGCGTCACGGCGGGCCACACGCCCATCATCGCGCAGCTCAAGCCGGGCGTCATTAAGGTGCACGTGGAGCGCGAGAAGGACGTGCAGGCGTTCTTCACGCCCGGCGGCTTCGCGCTCACGCACGCCAACTCGGTCACCGACATCGCGTGCGTCGAGGTGGTCAAGGTTGAGGACCTGGACGCCGCGGCCGTCGAGGCTGGGCTGAACAAGTACAAGGCCGCGCTCGCCGCCGCCGCCGAGGGCTCGCCGGAGAAGATCGACGCGCAGATCGGTGTCGAGACCCACCAGGCGATGGCCGCGGCGCTCGCCGGCAACTAGAGCCATTGCGAATTACGAGTATCAGCAGCAGCAGCAGCAGCAGCAGAGGTGGAGATAATGACGATGTACGAGCGCCGCCAACTGGACGCCGACGCCGATGACTACCGAGAAACAGTCACCACACCAGTGCGTAGCAGAGAAAAAGCGGGTAGTGCGCGTCGGTCGGTCGGTCGGTCGGAGCGAGTCTAAGCCCCCTCTGAATATCACGCGCGTGCTCTCTCGCTCTCTCTCTCGCTCGCTCTCTCTCTCCTCGCTCGCTTCTCCGTCCGCGCTGCTGTCGTCTCTCGGGAGCTTCTGCGCTCGAGGTGGCGGTCGTCTCTGCGACCTCTCGGAGAGGACGGACGAATCGCCTGCTTCTCACTCTCGCATTTGCCTCCAGGAGCTCACGTCAGCATGGCCGACTTGGACGCCTCCGCCGGCCGCGGCTCGCAGATCATCCGCGTGGTGCTGCCGACGTACATCATGGCGCCGACCGAGGACGAGCGGTGCGTCGAGAGAGCGGATCTTGTCTATCGGAGATCTTCATGTCATATGCGCCATCGATCACGATGGATCTCCCGACAGGTTCCGACGGAAGAAGACGTGCCGCATCATCGCCGAGTGCCTCCGGAAGGAGCTCGAGGGCAAAGAGTTCGACGAGGCCGATGCGCGCGGCTGGAGCACGAGCATCGCCGACGCTGTCAAGAGCCGATTGCTCGCCGAGAGCAACGCGCCGCGCTACAAGCTCGTCGTGCAGACGTTCGTGGGCCAGCAGCGCCTGCAGGACGTGCGCATCACGTCGCGCTGTCTCTGGGACAACGACCACGACAACCACGCGTCCGCCGTCTTCCACAGCGTACGTGCAGGTGGATGCGGATCACACCGGATCGGTGTACTTGTGCAACGTTCCAGCACCTCGTCACATTGTCAAACATTGTCGAACGTGCTCTCTCTCATATGCAGCAGCACATCTGGGCCACGTGCATCGTCTTCGGCTTCTACGCCGACTGAGAGAGAGAGAGACGCAGAGCATGATCGACAAAGCAGGCAGACTCGATGCACGTACACCTCTCGAAACATGTACAATGTCTATAAGTTATTTCTCAATGTTACGCGACGAGCTGACGAGCGCGCACGCTGCTGCGTGCTTGCCTGCTTGCTGCTCAGCGAGGCGGAGGAGCTTCGTCCTCTGTCGATGCATGAGCCGCCTTCGCTTCGGCCTGCACGCTTGGCTCGCTTCAGCTGAGGCGGCAGCAGTGCCGCTCGTCGCGCTTGTCGTCGTCTTGGTAGGTGGAGGAAAGTAGTTACTATACAAAACCAAACAAAATCGAGGATCGCTCGCCGTTGCTTCATCTCCCAGGCGGCTCGCTCACGCCGCGTTGCCGCTGAGCATCTCCCACGTGATCTGGAGGTCCAGGTCGCCCTCGTGCGAGCAGAGGTGCTCGAGGTTCGCGAGGATGAGCTCGACCTCGAGGCGCAGTTCAGCGATCTTGGGGTACGTGATGAACTTCATCGACTTGCCGTGGCATGCGTCCATGGCCTGCATCTTGACGTTGATGAGCGCCTCGCGCTCCGTTGGTCCGTCGCCGAGCGAGATGACGTGGCGCGGGAGCGCGCACCCGTCGTCGCCATCGCCGTCATCGTCGTCCGTGCCGTACATCTCCCATACCGGGAACACCTCATGGTTGAACGCCTCGATCTTCCACCGCCGCGGGCAGTCCGGGTACAGGTACTCGTACGTCGAGCGCGCCGAGACGACCTTGATGTGCGTGTTGAGCAAGCCCAGCACGCGCGGCAGAAAGAGCGACGCCGAGAGCTCCACCCAGCCGCTCTCCGCCGCGGTCACGATCACCACGCGCCCGAACGTCAGGGCCTTCTCGAGCAGCTGCACGACCGCCTCCTCGAGCTCCTGGAGCTCCGCGAGCACGTCGCTCGGGATCTCCGGCTTCTCGTTCACGAACTTGGGGCACAGCCCGAGCTTCGCGATCGCGGACGACGCCAGCAGCGTGTCGTCTACGAGCGCGCGCAAGGCAAAAGGTTATGAGCCCAACGTTTTCCTCTTCCGTCTCGGTCGCTCTCTCTCTCCCTCTCTCTCTCTCTCGCGTTGACGCACGCACCCCAGTCGAAGAAGATGATAACGTCATCCTGCTTGGCTGTTGCAGCCGCCGACGCTGCAAGCACCGCGCTGCTCGCGGCCGCGCTGTCGAACGCCGAGAGGCTTTGGCGGCGCTCGTCGACGCAGACGTCGCCTCCGCGCGTGTTCGGCGCCATCGGTGGCTTCTAGTGGCGAGGGTCGAAGGGTTGGTGGACGGCGCGCGCAGGTGGCGGCCGTAAGAGCGGTCGGTGAGTGCTGGTGAGTGGTGGTTTTGCGGCGCGCTTCTTGCGAGGGACGCTGACGGAGACGCAGCGGCGGAAGTCGGCAGCTCGCTACGCTACGCTTGCCGCACGCACGCTCAACTCGCGCTTCTTCTCACAAAACCAGAACTGGCGCTGCTGAAAGCGTGCACAGCAACGTCCAGAGTGAGAGCATGGTTGTCTCTCTTTTTGGCCGGCCGGAAGGCGGAAGTCGAATGCGCTTGTAGAGGAGAGAGGATATTTCAATAACGAAACGAAGAGCAAAAGGGTGACGAGGCTGAGGTGACAATCGACTCTATGAAGCAAAGTATGCGCAGTGACTCTTCTTACAAGGGAATTCGACTTGCTCGCAATGCCCTCCGCCTCTTTTTTCTCTTGCTTGTCACGCTGTATCAATCAAGCGAGCCGTGAGCTCTATGCCGGCTCGACGACAACCCGACTCTGCGACTTCGCGCGACTCGGTGAGCAGCTCTCGCTTGATCTCCTGATCTCTTGTTTCTCGTCGGGTCGCCACTCGCTCGAGCGGCTCGAGTGCCAGCTCTTCCCGATAAGAAGCTGCTGCATGTTGATCTCGCTCTCACCGGTACGGAACGACGACATCATCACGAGTGAGTTAGTTCCCGTCATACACCTGAAAGAAGAAAAAAAAAGTTATGGGCGGAATGTCTCCAGCGAAGCTTCTCGGCACTTTGCTGCTGGCCATGAACTTGTGGCCATGATGCGCCGTTCCGATGCTCAAGATGCTCGATATCAAGAGCGCGAGCGTCGCTGTTCACCACCGCAACGACGCACTACCGAGAAAAACGAATGACACGAAGAAAGAGATAGTTATCAGGTCGTCAGTCAAGCGTGGGCACCGTAGCAGTGTCGTGACGCTTGGTCTGGATGAATAGAGACGAGCGCAAGAGCACGGCTCTCTATGGAGATGATGGTGTTTTACTGTCTAATGGTGTTGGAAGGGTTCGTCTGCTCGATCAAAGCGAGCGGTTGGTCAAGTGCAACGTGTCGTGGCTCAGTCCTTCTCGCCGCGGCGGCCGGCGCCGCGATACTTGACCATCTTGTTCGGGTTCACCTCGTCCCACTCGACGCCGATGATGCGGCTCATGAACTTGCTCTCCTGCGGCTTGTCCGGCTGCTCCGTGCGCTCCTTGAAGATCGCGTAGCACGTCTTGCAGACGCGCTTGGGGTCGCGCACGGCGGCGCCACGCCGCGTGCGGCCTGGGAAGCCCATCGGGAACTTGTACATCTCAACCGAGAGCGCGCAGCAGTCCGAGCAGCAGAAGCGTCCGCAGTGCGTGCAGTTCACCTTGCGGTGCCCAAACTTGATCTTCTTGTGGCACACCATGCACTCCTGCCGTTCCTTCTCCGTGATGTACGTCGGTGGGAAGTAGATGTGCGACAGCAGCAGCTTCGTCGCCTTCCGGTCGAGTTTCTCAAACACATTCTTGCCGTCCGCGTCCTCCACGTCCATCTTCGCGCCCGCCTTCACGAGTGCGCCGGCGATCTGCAGCCGCCCGCTGCCGATCGCTGTGTGGATCACCGTGTGGCTCTCGTGCATGTCGTTCGGGTTCGCGCCGAACTTGAGCAGCATGCGCGGGATGATCACGTTGTCGTCACGCGACGTGATCACCGAGATGATCAGCGGTGTCAGCTTGCGCGAGTTCTTGACGTTTGCGCTCGCCCCACCCGTCTCGAGCAGCGCGTGCACCATCGCCGGGGACTTAGTCGCCGCGAAGTGCAGCGGCGTGTTGCCTTTGTCATCCTCGAGGTTCACGAGGTCCTCGAGAGGCTTGAACTGCTCGAGAATCAGCTTCACAAGCTGCACGTTCCCGCTCTTGACCGCGAGGTGCAGTCCCGTCTGGCCGTGGTTCGGCTCGCGCGCGATGAGGCCTTCCGGGCCCTCTACGCGCAGCACCTGCACCACGCCGCGGAGGTTCCCCTTCGCGCACAGCTCATGGAGCGTGCCGATCGGCTGACTCTTCATCATTGGCTCTGCGCCGCCGTCCATTGTCATGCGGATCGATTCGCGCGGCAGCATGTCCCCCGCGGGTGGCTGTCGCACGGGTGACGACGGCGTCTTCATCATGTTCGCGCTCGAGCCGCGGATGTCCGACGGGCGCACCGGGTACCCGCTGGGAGACGCCTCGTCTTCGTCCGAGCCATCCGTGATCCCGTTCACGTTGTCGATGAACTCGATACCGTGCGCCTCCGCCACCTCCGGCAGGATCGGCACCGTGTCCGTGGCAATCGAGAAGTGGCCAAGCATCGCCACACTCGAGCTGCTCTTCTGGCGCGTCTGCGGAAGCACGCTCTCGTCCACCGTATATGTGTTGTACTCCGTTTTCTTCGTCACGTCTTGGGCGTCGTCCGCCACGACGAACGCGTCGTCCTCGATCGCCTCGTCGAACGACGGTGCCGAGTGCCACGCCTCCTCCTCCTTTTTCTCTTCCTCTTCCTCGTCGCTCTCATCGTCGAACCCGAGGTCGTTCGAGACCGTCCCTGTCATCATGATCTCCTCCACCTCCTTGGACATCGCATGCGAGAGCTCAGGCTTCTCAGTAGGCTCCGCTGGAGCTGCTGTGGCAGCAGCAGCGACTGGGCTCGGAGGCGGCACTGGCTGAGCGGCAGGCGCCTCCTTCACGGCCACAGCGACTGGGGCTGGGATCGCAGCGGGCGATGGCTGCTTCTTCGTATCTTCCTGAGAACTCGGAGCAGCTGCTGCAGCTGCTGCTGCCGTCGTTGCTACCGCTTCGACTGGGACAGGAGCAGCCTTCGTCTTCTCCTCCGCAACCTTCTTCGCCGGGCTCACTGGCACCGGCACTGGTGCTGGCGACACTGGCGACGCTGGCGAAGGGGTCTGCTGCTGTTGCTGCTGCTGCTGGTCTTGCTGCGCAACTGGAGGCGGGGGCGACGGCAGCCCCGTCGGGTGCTCGTACGGCACTGAAGGTCGGCCGTGGGACGGTTGACCGTAAGACGACGGGTGGGACTGCGTCGACGCGCGGCCGTAGGATGACTGGCGCTGCTGGGCAGGCGGCCCGGGTAGCGCCTTGGACGAGTTTCTGGCGGCTGCGAGCGGGGGCGGCACTGACCCCATCGGGCTGGTAGGTCCGCTGCTGTTGCTCGTGACGACGAACTGGCTATGACGCGGCACTGAGGCGCGCGGGGGCGCCTTGTCCATGTCGGGCGAGACCTTCTTGAAGCGCAGCGTGGCCGGGAGGTCGCACTCTTGCAGGAAGCCCACGACTTCGTCGAGCGTGAGCTTGGTGGTGTCCACAAGGTTGATCGAGAGCAGCACGTCGCCCGGGCCGACGTTCTTGATGCCAAACGGGAAGCCCTTGCCCGTCACGCGGCTCACCTGCACGCCTGTGGGCTCCGTCTCGAGCGTCGTGAGCGCCACGCCGAGGTCGCCGCCCTCCCAAATGAGCTGGTACTCGATCATCTCGTCCGTGTCCGAGTCCACGACCGACTCCACGAAGCTCCCAACGAGGTCCGCGTACTCGGCCGCTTGCTGCTCCATCCACGCGGCCATCTTGACGTCACTGGAGGGCCGCTGCTTGGTACTGCTGCTGTTTACTGCTGCTGGCTGGGAAGGAAAGGTGTAGTGGAGGTTATCAATAGACCTTCGGGTTCTCGAATAGTTCCGTGATGAACTGGTGGTGGTGATACGCGGCTCGGCGGCGGATGCAGCGCGTGTCGGTCGAGCGGAGGAGGAAGAAGTTCACGCCGCTGCTACTGCTGCTGCTGCTGCTCGCGTGGGCGGTGAAACGCGTTGTGAGCAGGTGCGAGGATCGCTTTCTCGAGAGCTGCCTTTTTCGGTCGGACGACATACTCATGATTTGCATCGCTTTCGACAGGGATTCATTTTCAGAGGCTTAAGCAGCAATGAAATAAGAGTGCTTTGATGCAGTGCGATGACATCGTATTCAGCAGGTATACGCTGTCAGTGGTCACCAAATTTTGGTCCCCCCTCTTCCGAACACGTCACGCGATTCGCTCGCTCGCTTGCTACTCTCGCTTCTTGCTGCTGCTTCGTTTGGAAGCGCAACCCAACAAGAACAACCCGATGAGCACACGCTCTCTCTCTCTCTCTCTCTCTCTCTAGATCCGCCACACTGTGTGCAACTTGGTGGCATCCTGACGTCTTGCAACACATTCCACACAGTCAATTGTCGCTTCTCTGAAGATCCCCGCGACATCACGACACGCAAAGCCGGAGTGGCGACTGCAAGCGAGCGAAAGCTCGCTCGCTCGCTCGCCCGCAATCACGTCGTCGCCGCTCTCCCCGGTCGGCCAGTCAGTCAGTCAGTCGAGATCGGACGCGATGCGAATCGACTTGGGGTCCCCACCGTCTCTCGCAACGGCGCTCTTGCTCGAACCCTTCCCTTCTTGCTCTATACAGTGAGAGGTTCTCGTTCGCGTACGTTTGAAGTACTATATCCGACTTGTTCGATTTCGATGCCATTGACCGGAACTGACAGACGGCAGAGATCGCCAAGCTCCCAATCTTCTCATCCGCCGCGCTCACAACTCGCACAAACGCAGAACCCAAGCTCGATGGGAACTTCCCGAACACCGTTTCCTCGCAAAATCCGACATTGTACTCGAAAATCGTTTTCAGCAACACCAAAATCGAGACCAGACGATCGCTTCACTCTTCTGCTCCTCTATCACAGGAACTCGCGTTCGCTCGTTCTTAGTTCAAAATGTTGCAGCGAGAGAATCATCATGCGCGATCCACACCCGCAACTGGTGGCTCAGGCGCCGGCGCTGGTTCGGCACGAGACGGAAGCGGAGCCACTCGATGCTCACCGCGGTCTGAACGCCGAGGTCGATCTTCGACGGCTCGGTGAGCTTCTCCTCCACCGCGTTGATCGCCACGAGCCGCGTCTTTGCGAGCACCGCCTGCTTGTTCGCGCCGCTCTCACCGATGACGTACAGGTGACGGTTTGACGAGAGCACGGTCACGAGCACGAGCGGGTGCTCGCGGTCTCCAGCGAGCAGCAGCTTCTGCACCGCGTCCTCTGCTGCCGATCGATCTTGCGCTAACTCGTTCAGCGTCGGCGGCGCGAAGTACCGCAACCCACTCTCCTCGACTGCCAGCATAGTCGCCGGCGGAGCGATCCAAACACCATGCGCATACACGACGTCTCCCACAACATCTGAGAGCACCTTGAGCTTGTAGCGCAAAATCTCGTTCGGTCTGGCGTCGAAGCGGGACGAAGACACGTCGTCAAACGGTAGCAGCCTGTCGTCACTCATGCCACTGCCGTACAAAAGTCCGTCCGTCGCCATGGACACCAAGGACGCGACGCCGCCCATCGGGCGCGCTACGATGCCGACTAGCCCCATGCCGACGCCTCCGACGACGTCGCCAAGGCGGGTCTTGAGCCCTTGCTCTTTGCGCTCTTTGTAGATCGCGATCGGTGTCGTGATGACACCTGTTGCAGCGCCGACGACACTCGAGCCGAGCGAACCGAGGCCGTCTGCCAGAGCTGACGACAGGTGCGTCGGACGCGTGTAGTGGCGCTGCTTGAGCTGCTCGGACGGCAGCGTCAGCTGATCCATTGTTCGAGAGATCGAGTACGAGAACCCCGAGAGCGACGTCAGCACCGCTGCAGTCGTGTGACTGAAGAATGATGACACGCCGCCGACCACGCCCTTGGTCAGTGTCCACGGGTTGTACCCGTCCTTCGCTGCTGCGAACGGGATCTCGAACAGATCGCGCACGCCAGCGCCGACGCTCCGGAAGAACCCGCTGCCCGATAGAAAATATACACCGACACACCATCCTCATCAGTTAGTCATGCGTGTCTGAACAACGCAGTTTGTAAACACAAGAATGCGACGTACGCGGGGTTTCCCAGGATGTTGAGTGACATGATCAGCATCGGAGACCGCACGATCGCATCGGCGACATAGTCCGCCGCGAGGTCCTTGTACAGCTGGTCGGAAAACGCAAAGACCTCGCGCATCTGCGCCGAGCCGAACCGCACTGGCGTGCCGTCAAAGCTGTTCAAGATCGGAATTGACACGCGTGCCGTGATGGTAACCTCCACGGCACCAAACTCGAGCAACGAGATGAACACTCGCCGCTGGCTCGTTTTGCGCATCGCAGCGTACGATGCGCGCACCCAGTCTAGGCTATCGTGAGCGGCACTCGAGCCGATCGCGGGGCGAGTCTTGCCGCCATCGCGCTGTGTGATCGTCCCGCCAGCGATCGCATCCAGCAACGGTTGCGCGAAGTCGTGAACATAAGACAGAATCGCGTCTTCAACCTGATCGGACCAAGCGATAATGAGCTCACACATCGGGCTTCACGCTCAACCAGCATCCACAACACAGTCTTTGCACGCCGCTGAGTAACCCTTCCTACCTGAAGCGCTGCGGGCAGGGCCGTGACCTCGATGCTGTGGAAGTATGCGGGGATGACCTCCCGCTCCCACGTATCCACGAAGATGATCCGACCGACCAAGCAGTTCGTTGCCGCCAGCGGAACCTGCTTGTCCAGCAGCTTGGTGACCACATTCCTCAGTACTGCGTGCTTGCTTGGCAGCTCCAGTTGAGCAATTTCCCGCGTCACGTGCCGCTCCTCGTTGCCTGGGAACGACAAGATGAGAGGGAAGTTGCAGTCTTGCAGGAAATGATCCAGCTCGAGATCTTCGATCGCCATGAAAAGCGTGCTGTACGCTCGGATGTGAGAGAGGTACCCCAATCGATCATTCGCACGAGAGCTCTCGGGTGGATCCGCAGATGACGAGAACACGGCGGTGGTGCCAGAGCAGCACAGACGGAAAATCTCCGGATACTGGATCCTTCCTCGTCCATCTCGGACCGGATCGAACTCGTCGCAACAATGCAGACGCAGCTCAGTGATAGAGACTGAGACCGTCAGCGATCTCGGACGGTGGCGGCGCTGCTGAAAGCCAGCCGGTTCAAGCACCGCTGTTTGTCTTGCCGGAAGTTGAGATGCTGTCTGCGCTGTTGGCATAGCGCTATCTCCTGCTGCAAGCGGTCGAGCTGCAAGCGGGTCTTCCAGACACGTTGTTGCAATGTACCACGACCCCGCGCGACGCGAACACATGACGAGAAATGTGGGCGTCGCCTCGCCATCTGAGCTCGAGAACGTCGCGAACTGAATCCCGCTGACCTGCCAGAGCGTGTTGGACCACCCGAACATCGGCGAGCCGATCTGGAATCGAACTCTCTCGGTACCACTGTCGCCGTAGTTGCTACTGCTGTACACGATCTCGTTCGCTGACGCTGCAAGCCAGCTCTTCATTCGCTGTAAAGCCTCGTCCTCGTCCTCATCCTCATCGCTTGCTTTCGTGAGAGATCGACACTGCCGCATCTAAAAGTGACGAAAAGGAGAGATACACGTTGTTAGCAGTCTCACAGCAGTAGCAGTGGCGATCTGCTTGCAAACATCCAATCAACGAATGAATGCACCAACTTGCCTGGAGTCTCCAGTCGTACTCCATGTAGTGGTGTGCGCCGACAGCTTCGGGGAAGGAAGGAGACGCCAGCACTCGGAAGCCCAGCTCGTGGTCCCATTCGTTGTGCAGCACTACTGGACTCTGGCGATCGATCGAAAACAGCACGTGCACACAGTCTCCAACGCGAGCGACCGTGTACGTGAGCATCCGGTGCCTCGATCCCTTTTCGCGAACGAGGATTCGATGGCGGTGAGTCAACGACGACGGCGGCGCGTACGCGTGATCCGGTTTTGCACTTCGCGCGCTCTTCGCATCTCGGCTCTCCACTATCTCCACGACGCCGCCTGGAGTCACGAGCAGCGGCAGGTCCGGCACTTTGATCACGATCTCCTCGGTCCACTCGTTCGCGTTGCCCTCGAGCGTCACTCGGAAGCTGCACGACATCTTCGCAGGCTGGCAAAGCTTGCTCTGATCGACCTCTTCGCTAGGTCGCCGCTTGAAAGTCGAACTCAGCCACGATGCAACCTCCGACGTAATGCTGCGTTTCTTGAAGGTCGACAAGCAGATCGGCGCGCACCAGACACTGTTCTCTCCCGAGAGCGTCTACATACAGCGCGCAGCGACCGAATCGTTAGCACTGACAACCAGACAGCGAATCAATCATTTCACTCTTCGACTTTTCCAAGCGCGGAACGTACTGCTTGGTCGCGCTCGCTCATGAGTCCGCCGCTCTCGCTGCTCGTTGGCAGAAACCTCAACGCCAGCCCCTGGCACCAGAACACATTCCAGATATGAGATCAAAGATTGCACAAACACCTCCAGAAGCCACAGGAGCGGACAATACCGTCGAGTTGAGCACGACAACTTGCGGTCGAATCGAGACACGAACAATCCCATTCGCGTTCGTCAGCTCGATGAGATAGAACCCTGCAAGCGACGAGGATCTCTCGCCATCACGCTGTAGAGGAATGATACATGGCTTCGAGTCTCCGCCTGTCACCAGCCGCACTTGCGAAGACCAGTGCAGTGCGGTCGACTCTTTCGGCTCGCTTTGAGAGAATGAGGAGCCCGAGCAAACTCCCACTTCCAGCACCACGACCTGGTCCTTCGACGCGATGCCCGTCTGGCGCGACTCTCCTGCACCGATGACAATGGTCGATCTATGCTCTGTCACCGGAAGATGGACCCGCAAGCTCAACGACGCATCTGTCAGGTTCTCCAGTACCATCCCGCGTTCCGCCCGGATCTTGATCGTCGGGGAGTAGTCGCGGTCTGAATTGGCGGTCTTCGTGATCACCAGAAGGCGGATCGCGCCGAAATCGAACACTTGCTCTGCACTCTCACCCTGACTGCAAAGCAGAGAGAATTTGTGTGTGTACAGTCGATCGCTCTCGTCGCCGTCGCCGCTGTCGCCGCCGTCAGCTTGAAACGCGACCTGAACATCCGAGACTTCAAATGGATTAATCGCCGACATTGTCATGACATCACCACTTGGTTCAACGTCGAGCGAGACAGATGAGCCCTGTGCACGAGTGGTACAAGAACGATCACGTCAGTACCTCCATCCCACATCATAAGCACTCACACCGGAGTAACTGCCACCTCACCTTCTGCGCAAAGTTGAACTTGATACCGAGATCCGTAGTGTTTTCAATGGCAAGTACTGGTTGCAGCTCGAGTTCCATCCACGCATACCGCTGCGCGAAATGACGCTGGCTCGGATCGAAATCGTTCGGCAGCACTGCTTTGCACTCTGCGCGACGAGCAGTCAGCCACCCGAAGAAGGCTTGGTCGTCACCTGACTCGACTGCCGTCCGCGTCAACTCCACAAACTCGCGTTTCATGACCCCGGACGAGTCGCTTCGTTCATTTGCAGGTCTACCGTCGCTGCTCTGTGCAGGAGTGCCTGCGAGTCGGACCAGCCCAAACTCAGAAGGGATCGCGCTGAGAATCAGCGGAGAGCTCCACGTGTCGCCACTCAAGCTGATGCGGGCTCTGGATATCGTGTCGGTCATGATCGCTAGAGAGCTGCTTTCGCTCTGCGGTGACGCTTGTGTTCCTACATCTTTCTCGCTCAAGGTCGCACTCTCCGCCAACAAGCCTCCGCATTGGAAACTCAAACGCTTGTCATCGTTGAGCCGCAAATGAACAGTTCGATCGCTCACGTTCCGGAAGATGATCGCTGGACGCAGCGTCACGACTGTCTGAAGCCCCTTGAGCTCGACGCACATCCAGAGGAACCCAAAGTCCTTGAAGTATCGCCCCGTGACGCAGTTCTCTTTGATCAAACACGGGTCGCTCC